>MPUH01000320.1:0-66906 GCA_001970955.1 Stentor coeruleus | reverse complement strand
TTTTTATGAGAGCAACATCAAAAGTACTAGTCTCTGTTTCTAAGGAACATTAGAAAACTCGTAGAAAATTAGAAGATCTAAGCCATCAAGAGTATTAAGTTCTTGTAAAAAGTCTTCACGTTCATCATCAGTTGAAGCTGGAGGAAATTTTGTTGCTCAGGTTTCTATAAGTTTTTTAAGAGTTGTTAATAATGCATAATGAGTATCAACTTCAGTTTTGCTGACCTTTTTCATACATACCGTTAAGCCGTCAGACAAAATCTGTGAACTTAATCATCCATACGTTTCCATAGAATTTTAACCCTAGGTTATCTGCTAAAAGGGCAAAACAATGGACAATATTATTATCAATTTTCAACTGGTCATATATAGGTAAAGTTGCACTATAGACTTTTTTATATTATTTTTTATAAATAAAAAGATCATTCTTAGGGTATTTATATAAGATTATGGAGCATTCTTTGTAGAAGCTGGAGATTTGGGATGATACTTTGGGTTCTATGAAAAAAATAGAGGGATATAAGGATAATCAGAATCTTAAAATTAGTTTTCAGGTATTGAAGCAGAAACTCGAACAAAAGTCAAAGTAAATTATGCAGATACAATAAAAAATTAATGGTAGCAGCTTGCCACAGAGGTCTAGGGTGTTTGTTGTACTGTTTCTGAACTTTGATAAGGTTTGTCCGGAAGAGGTTGATGATGAATTTGTCCCTACTTTTGGAAAGTCTAATATTGTTAGGTGTTTAACGACAGGAATTAGGAAAATCAATTCAAAGTGTTAATGCCTTAATGCTAATAATAGATTATAAGATTTGCTATTTTATTGTGTATAAGTAGCTATGGGATGTATGGATGATAAAGGTTTATAGAATGGATTTTTTGTATTTATGATAATTTCTTATATAAGAAAATGATGGTAAATGCATCTATATCATTTTTCTTATCATCCTTCTCTATAGCATGCATTAAATAAGCTCTTACAGCATCAAAATCATAGCCAACTTTTTAATAGCTTGAACATCAGGTTTCAATTCTATTTAAAATCATATAAACGAAACTTCCCAACTTTATACATATATTTAGTCTATAATTCCTTGCAAAATAAGTTTCTAAAGTATAAAAGCATAGTCTATTTCCTATAAATCTACTTTAAAACCATAAGTTTGATTTTTATTTGCTCTAAGTTTAAATAATTGATGTCCCAACTGTAGCAGTACTAATTTTGTGAAATAAAATATTGATCTACGACATTGTTACTAAGAAAATTGTGTGCAATGAAAAATTGAAAAACGATGAAGCAAAAAAATGGATTAAAAAATATCCAGAGTGCAAAATTTATTCGGAGATAAATTAGAAAGTTAGTTAGGTTATAGTTAGATAATAGTTAGATAATAGATTTGAAAAATCGCATTCTTTTATATTACTTTATATTATCAACTATCTTAAAAAATTTCCTTCAAAAATTGTACTAAATAAACTTCTCTTATCAAAAATCTTGTGATTATTCTCAAAAAAATCATGATTCTTTAGTAAATCCCTACATTCATAAAATATAAACTCATAATATTTTCCCTTAGCCACATTTCTCTTAAATCTTTAATGCTTTACAATCATATTATGGTTATTTATCAAATCATCACAACTGCCAATATGCTTACTAAACTTATCTAACTATTGAAGTGTTCAATTTCATTATAATCTGAATCAAAAAGAAAGCTAAAAACCCACTCTCAACATATACTATAAATTACTATAAAAAAACTTAAAGTAAAGGGTATTACTCACTCACAAAAACTATTCTAATTAAAATAATGATACTTATTTAATATGATTAGAGTTATGTATATATTATAGAGTTATGTATATATTATAGAGTTAAAATCATTTAATTCTAACTAGATAATAATTTTTCTGAATGCTTAGAGAGTGAAGTCAACTTCCCAGCAGTATTGGTAAGTTTGACTTGAACTTCATAGTTTTCATATGAGGCAATGAATGATAAATAAACTTTGAAAATGATATTAGCAGTAGCTCCAGCAGTATATGTTCCTGATTCAGCAACAGATTCATGATAGAAGTTGGCTCTGTTGAAAATTACGAAGATTTTCATTGATTTCAGTGTCTCAGCTTGGCTCATTTTCCACTCATAATCATAACTAAATTAGTGTTTTTATGAGAGTAACATCGAAAGTAATTATGGTAAATAGATTCAAACTAGGATCTCAATTCTTTCCTGTTTGGGGCCATAAGACCTCCAGCGCTGGCTTAGACTAGTAAGCAAAAAATTACAACTACAACTTTCATTTTCTAATTATTCTTTTATTTAACTCATGCATATTATTAGGTTTTTTAAGTTTGGAATTAGGTTTAAAAATTGAGTGAAGGGATTTTTGATTGAGGCTTTTGTGGTAATAAAATAAGATGTTAGAAGTTTTTTAGAATTTAGAATTTAGACGATGATGGATTTGAGTTTTTTTGTTGTATTATATTACTATTATAAAATACTTTTTTTATATGATTTTGCAAATAATTCAATAGCTTTAACAACATAAATCTAATCATCTATTTAATTCATACACATAGGAAAAAGGGTTTTATAGGATTCATAAGATAAACTAAACACCTAACTTATACACAACACCTAAATTCCTCTCAACAACTATCACCTCAAGATTCCCATTAAAATCTTATAATCATAATTTTACTTAAATCATTTAGTTCGACAAAAACAAATTCCTCACAAGCTTCGTAGTTTTCGACTTCTCCCTAGTCGAGCTTCCTGTTTTTCTCGAAAACTTAAAAGACTTATTCATGCTTTTATGTCCTTTCATCGAAGTTGTATTCGAAGTATCCGCATTTCTCTGTCTATAATATCTTCCATGTACATCCGGTTTAATATTTTCCCTTTGTGGTGACACAGAAAACATCCTCCTAGAAGCTTTTTGTTTAACAATCTGTGAATTCGTCCTTTGATGATTGTTTTTTTTTTTACATACTAAAACCCTATCCCTAATTGGTGTATAAGAAAGACTTGAAGATTTACAATGAGCAGATTCTGATCTTTGTGGATATAAAGGTTTAAATATTTTATCATAACTTAATCTCATTAATGGAGGTTCTGGATCATTTTGAATACTAATACTTAAACTTCTTCTTTTTATAGGTTGAGGTATATAAGATATATTTTCAGGTTCAAAAGTTCCTCCATTTTGTAAGTGTTTTTTTAAAAGAAGATAATAACCAGCTGTTGTACTATTGTGTTTATTAGCTTCAATACATTGTCTTATATAATCAAGTTTCATGTTATAAAAATCTAATTGTTTGAGGATTTGCGAATCAACTGGGATTTGATCGTAGCCGATGAGGATTCCTGGGCATTTTTCTTCGGAAGTTTGTTTGAACCATGGATGTTCTCGGATATTGTCGATAGTAAAACGATTGTCGGGGTCGGTAACTAGAATACTTTTTATTAAATCTTTAGCATTTGAAGATATGAATTTAGGGGTTTTATAGTTACAGGCTAAGATTTTTTTGTACAGTTCGCCTGTGTTTGGGTCTTCAAAAGGAAGATATCCACATATCATTGCGAAAAGTATTACCCCAGAACTCCAAATATCGACTTTTAGCCCATTGTAATTTTTACCAGCAATCATTTCAGGTGCTGCATAACATGGACTTCCACAAGCTGTTTTAAGTTCTTCTCCGTTTTTATAAGTATTACTCAACCCGAAATCAACTATTTTTATACGTTTATTGTGATCTAAAAGTAAATTCTCAGGTTTAAGGTCTCTATGAACAACATTAAGTTTGTGTATATACTCGATACCAGCTATGATTTGATGGAATAGTTTACAAGCTTCTTTTTCTTTAATTCTTGTATTAGCAACTATATAATCAAATAATTCTCCTGAACTTGCGTATTCCATAATCAAATACAATCTTGATGGTGTTTCAATAATCTATATTGCCCTTACTTCATATAATTGGATTATTGTTGGATGTCTTATTAGTTTGAGTATATGAATTTCTCTTGCTACTCTTTCAACATCTGATACATCAATAATCTTTGATTTTTCTAATATTTTAATTGCAACTTTTTCACCTGTTGGCTGATGGATACCTAGCTTGACCTTTCCAAAAGTCCCTTCGCCTATACACTTGAGGATTGTGTAGTCGCCTATTGATTTTACGTTTTTCAAACTTGACTTATCGGCTTCACCCCTATGTTATGATTACATTTAAAATATAAAATAGTATGAAATTTTAAATCTGTCTTGAATATTAAGAAATGATTGAAAAATATTTTAAAGGTAGTTTTAGATACTTTTGTATGAAGGGTTAGTTGCTTGTGATATGTTTGGATAAGGTTTTAAAGGCTTATTTATGATTTTTGTTAAGAAGATGATTTTTCTGAGGAACTAGTATTGAAAAAAAAAATTATTGAAATCAAAATACTGTTTTTTTTTTTGAATTTTAGCTATTTTGGTTATTAAAATGGTTGTTATGGCATGTTGTTTCTGCGATTTATGCTTAGGGATATTTTTGTAATTTAAAAAATTGAAAAGTATATTCAGTGTCAAATTGTGTTAATATTTATGTATTTTTTATAGCTTAAAACTTACTACTTTAATTAGCATAGCTTCTATGTAATATTTATATAATAGTATCTACTTCAAGGTTATCCCAAAGATCAATTTTCAGTTTTAAGTAGTTGAAATTTCCATAATCAACTTATTCTGACAATAAAAAACTCATAATAATTTTTACTCTTTTATAAACAAAACCTATATCATATCTTCTATGTATTTCTGAGTATTTTTCTGTTTCTATAATAGATTAAAGTCAAAAAGTTTTCATTTACTATCCTCATGTTTATTAATACTGCCTCTATATCTTATTTTTAGGTTGCTAGGAAAAATACTATAAATTCCTGAGGAGTTTTATTTACTTGTGTATGAAATTTATAATATATTATTGTAGAAGATTGTGTATGGCAATTCTTAATGTATTTTGGGGTTAGAAAAAGCAAAATGAAATGAGATTTTGATGTCTTCATGATCTGAAGTTTTAGAAGATATAGTTGCTGATGTTTATGTGATTTACTTATCGCATTGGACTGTGCCCTATTTTGAGAAATTTTTAGATTTTAGGTGATAAGGCTATTGATTTTTTACTTAGGGTGCAAGTTGTAATTTAGATATAAAATTTAGTTTATATATTTCTCAGTTTATTGTCCATTTCTTTTGTTTTGCCTTAAAAACATTATTTCTTACTAGCCTTATTAAAAAAGTGCTATTATTCTCTGATTTAACTTATTCTTAACAATTTCACAACAGATCATATTAATACTACATACAATTTCCTATTATAAACTTAAACTTATCATTTAATTACATAATTAACACTAAAATTATCCTAAGCCTTGTTATCCATATGAAAAGTAGGGATAACACCTTTTTTAGCAAAATAAAATGGAGCAGCTGGTTTAAGATTAGGCATTCTTTTCGGTCTGTCTGTATTTCCCCCAACATCGCCAGGACTATTTTTACCGATTTCAAAATTTTCTAATATAACTTTAATATCATTACAATCTTCAGCTTGGACAATAAGTTTTATAGGGCTAATAGTCAAAGATTCCATTAGTGGAGATTGAGAAAATTTATCCCTATAAGATAACCCAGGCGATTGAACTGGAGAAAAATTACAAGACTTTCTCGGAAGTCTTTCAATTAAATTCTTTAAAACCCTACTTCCTGATTTAGTATGTAAAATCCTCTTTGGGATTTTCCTCTTTGATTCTATATCTTTATAACCTTCATTAGTAAAATCAGAATTTCTGTTATTATTTGTCAAATCTTTATCTACACAAATTTGTTTTATCTTATTTTGAAACAGATCTATTTGTCTTATATCTTTGAATTCATCAAATAAATGAGATACAGGGATAATAGGCATCTCAGATATTGGGAAAATATTTTCATGTGCAGTATTTATATTGTTACTTGAGTTAGGCTTAACTGTAGGTTTCTGATATGTGAAAATTGAAGGAAGCATTCTATGAGCACGCAAACTTTTACGTAATGGGGTTATTATACTGCATCTAGGGTTTATAAAATGTGTTTGTTTTATTGCTGTACTTACAGATGACTCGGTGAGAACGTTTTTTTCAGAGTTTTTTAAGATGTAGGCTGGGGATAAGTTTTTTATGTTCTTATCTATGAAAGTTTGACGTTTTGATTTTTTACGCCTTAGGAAACTGAAACAACTACAGGATTTTTTCTTTTTGTTTTCCATTATTATTATTATATTTAAACCATATAGATAATTAGGTTGTTTTGATTAAAATTATATTGAGGGATAATGCTATTCGGTATAAGGAGATAATTTGTAAGTAAAACTTTAAAAAAATATTGGATTAGGATTTTATATTTGAATAGAAATAATTATGGTTTTTAGAAGTAAAAAAAGTTTATTGTTTTATTTTATTATAAAAGACCAAAAAAGTGCGATTTGATTTATTATTACGCTAATCGATACAAGGAAAATTAAAATTTTAAAAATCAACTGTTAAGTGTAAATGGAAAAAATATTTTGCTACTATTTTCTAAGAAACCTGTCTAGTATACAAAAAAAAATTCTACTTACTTATTTATTCCTTAATAAAATTTTAATTACATTGTTACATTATTTCAATAAAAATACAGTTTCTAAAATCTTTCAATAGTTTAGATCAAAAATTGAATTTTCACTTGATTTTGACTTTGCTTTTATAAGAAGCCCAGATTTATAATCAAAATAGGTGAAAGTAAATTTGGATAAATTAAATATCATCGAGGAAGAAGATTTGAAGGAGTTTAGTTAATAGGAAGTATTGAACACACTGAATAATTTATAAAATTTAATGGATCCAGATTCTATTTCTTATAAAAATACAATTTAAAGATTATGGAGAAGAATTAAACAGTAAATTCTTCTAATAATACATCAAGTGGAATTACTCAAAATATAATAGAATTCATCTGAGGAAAGTAAAAAAAATCAACATTGGTCAAGCCTTTTTATTTATTATCTTCACCTGATAGGAATAATTAATCTCAAAAGTTTAATTTTTTATTTGTTGTTAAAAATCTATTATCTAATTACCTAAACTAAGAACTGAAAAAATTCTTCGACTTAACCTGCATTTTTTTCTGTGCACAGTTCTGATAAATCACATTATTCTCCCCTCTCTTACTTCTATGATTCATCGCCATACTATTAATATCAGCTCTTCCTCCTCTTTCATACTCAGAGTAATTCTCAAACCTTTTAGAAGCCTTTTTTAAATCCTTTTCTAGCATTTTTACAAGTTCAGTACTATTACAAATACAATTCTTAAGTTCATTAGCTTGATTCAGCACAAGCTTCCTAGCTTTATCTAACTTTCCTTTATCAGCTATAATTCCAGCTTCCTTAAGTATCTCCGCAGTTTTAACTCTATAAAAATTATTTAAAACACTTTCATCAAATTTAACTTCTTCAAAATCAGGCCTTAAGCGTATAACAAGTTCTCTATTTTCAGTCTTTCTTAATCCAGTTTTTATTAGCGTGTATTTAACTGTAGCTCTTATAGGAATTATATCTATACCTTCACCAATATCAAATTGTGAAGGAGGAAATTCAAGTATAAAAACTGCTTCTTTAGAGTCCCCAGCCATAACATTTGGCATAGAAAACTGAATATCCCCATTCGAACTATAAACTTTAGTTAATAAGTACTCTATTGGGGCTGGTAAAGTTTGCAAATTTATTTGAATCTCGCTTGCTATAGTGGAAAGCAATTCACCAAGACAATTAGCAAAAGCTGAAGCTATAGACTCAAACTTTTCTACATAGTAAAACCCTCCGTTTTTTGCTTCAGCTATTGCGCTTAAAACTTTTGCATCATGATCTGAACCATATCCAAAAGAATGAATTGTATAAGAAACATTCGAGGAATTATAGTTTTCTATACAAGCATTTGTTCTTTCAAGTGCAGTTTCTCGACAACGATCACACCCATCTGATAAAAGAATTATCGCTGTGGAGTTGTTTTCAATGTTTCTATTAACAGCGATATTGATCCCATAGTCTAATCCACTAATAATATTCGTACCTCCAGAAGTATATAATCTTTCTATAGCTTCTTGTGCTTTGATTTTTCCTGAATCATTCATAACAGTTAAAGGAAGTAGTTTTTCAGAAAAATTATTAAAGGATACTATGCTTACTCGATCATCACTAGCCATTTGTGTTATCATGAATTCTAAAGTTTTTTGGACAAGTTCAATTTTATCACCATTCATACTCCCGCTGACATCGATAACACAGATAATATCAACACCTGATCGTTTAGTCTCATTAGTTTCTGGAGCTTTTAAAAGAACAGTACATGGCCATTCTTGGGAAATATCAGTTGGAGTTAGATAGTTACGAGCAAAATGTAATGAAATTTCTATATCTTCTTGATCTGAAGTTTCTGAAGATATTGTATGATGCTTAGTGATTGGTTCATCGTCTCGGACATTTCTATCCTGAGGTTCAATCTCATCACACGAGCGTCTTGAATTAGAATTTTGCATATTCCTATGTTTTGTCCTTTTAGAAGCACTTTGCATAGGAATGCTTTGTTTTTGAATGATTTGTTTAGGAATGGGTTGCTCATGAGCATTTTGAGTATCTAGTACTTTATCATCTCTGTGTTTTTTATTTTTACGAACACTTTGCTTAGAGATGCTTTGGTTTTGAATGATTTGCTCAGGGATTGTTTGCTTATCTGCATTTTGAGTAACTACTTTTTCGTCTTGTTTTGATTGTGGATTACCCATTTTTAAACAGATCTAATTAGAAATATTATATTTATAAAGCANTTTTGATTGTGGATTACCCATTTTTAAACAGATCTAATTAGAAATATTATATTTATAAAGCATATTTATATATACTTATAATTTAAACATAATGTAATGCTTAATAAAACTTAACCATAAAATTATATTAAAACTAAATAAACTAATATGCAAGTATTTATGGATCTTGTAATTTATTATAAAAATTAACCAAACTTAACCATAAAATTAAAACTAGGATTTATTATCCATGTTGGTCATATGGAAATTAAGGGAGAAAATTTTATTAGGAAAATTAACAGAAGCTGGCTTATGATTTGAATACGTTTCGGCATTTCTGCATTTTGGATAAGAATATCAGAATATTTTAATAATTTTAAGATTGTTAAATATGATTATATTATCATAGTTATCTTCTACATTGATAATGTATTTTATAAGAATTATGACAAATAAACTATAGGTAAAATTCATAAATTTAGTTTTAGGCTAGCTTAGGGAACTGCGCTAAATAAAAATTGCAAGAATTTTTCAGAGCTTGTTTTGCATACCTATTTAAAACCTTATTTTATGATTAAAATTCACTATTTAATTAAATTTTTGCAATTATTTATCAGTATATTTTCCTCTAGATTTTAATGAAAATTTCTTAAAATTATTAACAAGTGGATTTTACATTGATTTTAAATAGCTATTTCAAGATATCATAATTTATTTAAACGTATTTTATTCTCCAAAAAACAATTTAGAACTATATTCATAATCCTTTATTTACCCTAAACCTATTAACTAAATTTATTATAAACTTAATATCTATTTCTACTAAATAACTAAATCTTTAAATCTCCAAACACAATAATATCTGTCAATACTTCCAGTCACTAATATTTTAATATCATTACTAAGCCCAATACTAACAATATAATTTTTATTCCAGCTAATTTTTTTAAGTTCAACATTTTTCTCCAAATTCCAAATCCCAATATCTTTTCCAGCATAAACAAAATACCTACTATTAAAAGACATATAAAAACTTTTAGCTCCAAAACATTTCACATCAAAAATTTTCACCCCATCTTCCAAGTCAAAAATACAAACATGATGATGTAAAGTTGCAAGACAAGCATATTTTCCATTAAAAATAACAAAATTATTTTGGCTATTTTTAAATGATTGAGCAAGGATAATATTCTGAAATGTACTTAAATCCCATAATCTTACAGTCATATCTTCATGTGCGATAACAGTTTTATTATATTTTTCAAGGTAAAAATATATAAGAGTATTCCCTGGATGTTTATGAATAGTAAGAGATGTTTCATTAGTTTTTAGATCTTGGATAATAATAGTATCTGGTCCATAAATCAATGTAGCAATATAACGTAAATCTTTAGATAATGATATATATTCTAAATATTGTGACTGTTGGAAAGTGTGAATTAAAGTATAGGTTAGGATATTCCATATCTGAACATGATCGTCTGTTGTTATAAATAATGCATAATTACCATGTTCGATAAATTTTAGAGGTAAGAGATATTCTTTAAAAGGTAAAATTCCTATAATTTCCATAGATACTAGATCTATAATACAAATAGTATCATCGTTTAGATTTTCTTCAAACAGCTGATCTGTATATGCTTTGGAAACAGCCTCATTTGATTTGATATTTTTAAAAATCGTTGCAACTCTTTCACTTTCTAAAGAAATTATTGCTGGATTTTCGAACTTTATGCATTTACTCTCATTTTGGGTGTTAGTATAAAAAAAACAATATTTTGGAGGAATATCCAAACTCACAAAAGATTTATTTTCGCTATATGCTTTATAATTTCCTCTAAGCTTATCAATATTATAGCCATAAATTGATGATATTTCTTTATGCATTTTATATTTGTTTGTATTTAAATCCCATACACAGCATCTAAGCAAAGTCGGATGAGGAGTGCTACTTTTAGATTCAGCAAATTGTATTTTAGACTTATCTTTAGAAATTGATATTCCAAAAAGAAAAACATTTCTATAAGTAATTTCTCTTATATAGCATTTATTAACTAAATCCCAAAGAACAGCTGTGAAATTATCATGGGTAGTTACAAGAAGTTCTCTATCTTCAGAAAAATTATAGTTGATAATTTTACAATCATCTTTTTTTAGATCAAATTCCTTTTGAGAGTTGTGAATATTCCAAAAGTTGATATTGTTAGTAAGAATAAGAATTAGATGCTGATTGTCATAACTTATAAAAAATCCTTTGAGAGAAATTGTTTGATTAAATTGTTCGTAGTTATAAGATGAAAGCATTGATGAAAATTGCAATTTACTGCTTTTGTCAAAACTAGAAGATTGGCTTTTTATATGTAAAAGCTGTGGATTAAGAATTTTATTAGTTTCTAAGTCATCTGATTTCCCTTCAAGTGACATTTATAATTTAGTTAGATAGTATGAATAGTTCAGATGGTATATAATATAACAAATTTGTTATAGGAACCCTTTAGAATTAGAGATGATTATATTTAACATACTTCAAAGTATAAGTAGAATAATTATGGAAAACAAATACTACGGGGTCTTAAACTCAGTTATTGTCATTGTCCTAATTCTTTTGTTCAATATTTTTTGCTTTATCTACATGATTAAAATCAAGAACTCAGTAGGTAGAGAGCCTCTTTTCGATAGGTCTGAGCATTTACTAGTTTTCGGTACTGTTGCGAATTTTATCCAGAGCATCCTAAATATTTTATATGGAGTATGGGTATTTTTTCTTGACGGGAAGGATGTAAAGATAGATATAGCGTTTTATATAACAGCAACCTTTACAACTCGTGTTTATGCAAGCTCAATGGGTCTTCGTATTTTCAAAATGCAGCGTCTCTCATTATTACGTTCAGGCTGCGGGATAAACACTCAAAAATTCCTATTCTCCTCCAGTTTCAACATAGCAATAATCAGTTCATATTCATTCATCATAACAATCCTCTACTTAATCATATATTATTTCTGGGATCGTATAATCGCTTCAGTCTACATGATTCAATTCCTATATTCTCTCGAATCAATAATATTTTTAATATTCTCATATATATCCTTACCTATAGCTAAACATCCAAGTATCCCAACTGAGTATATTTTTTATAGTTTTATATGGGTTACAGGGGTAGTAAACAATAATGTAGACAGGAAATTTTATATAATTCCAATAAGAAACTCATTGTTATTATTGATTTCTGTTATATCTTTACATGCTCATGCTACAAATATTAGACCTCCATTTCCTGTGGATTTAATGTTAAAAAATATTTATGAGATTGAAGAAGTTTATGATGATTTCAAAGAGTTTTTAGAGAAAAATGGAAGTGAACTTGAAAAAGAAGCTGGGGAGTTATATAAGAATTTGAAACTTGCTGAACATACTGGAAGTCAGGATGTTGTGATTAAAGCAGTACAGAGAACTATGTGTTCTTTGGTTATTAATAAGGATAATTCGATATGTGATATGGATATTTATGATGCGTTAGGGTATTTGGAAGGAATACTTTATAATGTTTATGATGAATATATGGGATCGAATGAACTTAAGGAATTGAGAAGAGAATATTTTATTAACTTTTGCTAAGATTATTATGGAGGGTGTTAGGTTATAAATTATAACTGGTTAATTTTTTATGTGAAAGTTTCAAATTGATTATAGTTTTTTTGTATATAAAATCCTTCAACATTTATCTTATTTTCCATACTTTTCCCAGTATTTAATCAATCTCCATAAACAGTTTATTATTTAAATCTCTGTTGTTATTAAAAATTAAGTATTAAATAATAAACCCATTCTAAAAGAACTAAACTAATGTACGAAGAAAAATATATAGAAAAAAACTACAGAGGTCCAATGATAATCCGCTGCTTTTTAAAAAAACTAAAAAGCGAAGGATCATTTTCTAAATTTCTGACAAAGTTCAATAAAAGATTTTTCATTCTTGATTTAAACAACTATTTTTTCGGCTATCAAGACAGTAAAACTTCATCAAATTTTCGACGACAACAACTTATAGATCTTACTAAAGTAGACCCTAATCCTATTATTACAGTAATCTGTGAATGGAGCTCCTCATTTGTTGTTGAAATAAGTAATAGGATTTATACATTGTTTACTCATACAAAGTCATTACATAAAGATTGGACTGATGGATTAAAAGCTTTAATAAGACCAAATGAATTATTTAAATCGAATTTAGATCAACAAAAGGCTTTTTTGAGGAGTATGGGTAAAGAAAAAAAAGATTCTAAGAAAGAGGATGATTCTTTAAATGATTGGAAGGATAAAAATTTAATTTTCCGAAATAATAATTCCCCAGAAGAACCACCTGATCTATTATTCACTTGGAAAAACAGAGAAAATTCTCAGGTAAAACTGAAATTTGAGAAGCTAGAATTTGATAAAGGAGGGGGGCAAAGTTTAGTTGAAAATACAACTTCTTATATTGGCAACAAAAATATAGTTGAGGAAAAAATAATATCTGGAAAAAATACAGAAGATAGGCCTAAATTTTTTATGATAAAAGGAGATTTCAAAGATGAATGCGATAAAAACGAGGTAAAACAGAAAATAAAAAATGAAAACACTGACGAAGAAGATGAGGTCAGTTTAGTGTACAGTCCTAAATTTTCTAAAAAAGATGATGATGACTTTGACGTAAAAATCCTAATAATACTCCCCGCTTCTTGTAGTTCTCGAGAGCGAAAAATCCAAGAAAAAACAAAACAGGTGGAAGGGAAAAAATATTATCTTGAAAATGATTTTAAAGAAATTATAAAAGAATCATCTAAAAATATACATCCAATGTCTAATGGTATTGTAGACATGATGGCTGACGACGATAATTTAGGTCTAAATGTTGTTGAAGTACATCCCAAATTATATTTCAAAAAAAAGTCTTTAAAAGGAAACTTCACTAAAGCTTCAAAAATAATCACTAAAACTCTAAACCCATCTTTAAGTCCTAAAAAAATAACCACATCATATATACAAACCCCAGAAAATATAACAAAATTATATCGAACTTCTTCTGAGAAAAAAAACCCATCGATTCAAGTTGAATTAAAAAAAACAAAAAGCCCAATCATATCAAAAAATCATATAAGGACTATGGATAATAATTGGGATGATGATTCAAAAGATAATACTAAGAATCATCATAAAATAATCACATTGGGTAATATAACAGTTCCTCCTATAACGAAAAAAACAACAGCGAAAATTATTGAAAAACCTGAAATTGTCCCAGATAATGGATTCACTGATAAGAAAAAAAATGGGGATTCTAGCCGCCGTTGGGATGATAAAAGGGGTGGTAAGGGACAAGTTGTGTTTGAAGAGAAAAAATATGATAAAGGGCGAAAGGATGATTGTAATTGGGATGAATGGGATGATTAGTTATTAATAGTAAGGAGGGATAATTAGCTTAGAGGTTATGTGATAGTTTTAGATTAAAAATTATGAAAACTATAAGGATGATTATTCTATAATACAAAAAATCTTAAACGAGATTAAAAATCCAAGTCCTTTAAAGAAAAATCTTAACATATCAAATCTCCAAAGTAACAATAGTAAGTTTACCCTTATCAATAAACAACCTTCCTGTATTTATTTTCCTTATACAGTCTATATTTTCCTATGTCAAAATTCTGCATACACAACTAAAATTTTATAATAAAATCAACATCACAACCAGTCCATTAAAAAAAATTATCTCAACATTTTCATGCTGTGAAAAACTTCCACATCCATTGAAATTTCAAGTTCATAAACATCTAAAATATAGAAAACCAGTCCATTAAAAAAATTTATCTCAACATTTTCATGCTGTGAAAAACTTCCACATCCATTGAAATTTCAAGTTCATAAACATCTAAAATATAGAAAAACATTATCTAAAAGCTATATATAATAATAAGTAATATTATAATTAACTAGGTGGGGCAAGCATATCTAAAGATAAACATCTAAAATATAGAAAAACATTATCTAAAAGCTATATATAATAATAAGTAATATTATAATTAACTAGGTGGGGCAAGCATATCTAAAGTACTAGTTGCTGTTTCTCTTATATAAGGAACATTAGAAAACTCATAAAAAAGTAGAGGATCTAAGCCACCAAGGGTATTAAGTTCTTGTAAAAAGTCTTCACGCTGGGCAAGCATATCTAAAGTACTAGTTGCTGTTTCTCTTATATAAACAACATAAGAAAACTCATAGAAAAGTAGAAGATCTAAGCTACCAAGGTTATTGAGTTCTCGTAAAAAATTTTCACATTCATCATTAGTTGTAGCTGGAGGAAATTTTGTCGCTCGGGTTTCTATAAGTTTTTTAAGGGTTTTTAATAATGTATAATGAGTATCAACTTCAGTTTTGATGAGATATTGACATTTTTCATACATGTCGTTAAGTTGTCGGACGAAACCTGTGAACTCAATCATCCGTGCGTTTTCATAGAATTTTAACCCTTGGTTGTCTGCTAAAAGGGCAAAACAATGGACGATATTATTATCGATTTTCAATTGGTCATATGTAGGTAAAGTTGTACTATGGAGCATTCTTTGTAGAAGCTGAAGATTTGGGGTGTTACTTTGGGTTGTCAAGAAAATACTGTGTAATTCGTAGTTTTCTAAAAGATTTTTGATAACCTCAGTGAAGTTCTCGCAGATTTTGACTGATATTTCATTAGTGATTTTCGACATTTTTTCCAAGACTTGAAGTGACAATGAAAAAATGTCATAGTGTTTTATAAGGTGGTCTTGCGTCTCAGTATGTGATTTCACCAGCATTTTCACAGCAAAACCAAAAGCACTAAGCATAGTAAAATCTTCATCTTTACCTTTATCCCCCATTACCGCTCTATAAGCTGCAAATCCTGGGAACATCAATTGTTCAATAGCTTTAAATCTAAGAAACTCTTCTTTCATTTCTGGAACCTCAAAAAGTGTCCCTAAACATAAAAGTGCATTTTCCTGTAATGGTCTATGTGGTTCTACAAGCTTTGGCACAACATTTTTCACAGACTCTTCAGCGACGAACAGTTTTTGGAACTCAAAATTCAAATTAGCATTTGATGATTTCAAATAAAGTTGCCTAAGTGACCAAACACCTAAATTATGTAATTCAGGTAAAGTGCTATTTGTCATTGTATATTGTATACTTCTAATCCTTTCTTTAAGTTTTTCTGGATCATTTGTTATAGGAGCTATAAGAGAAGAATGTAATAACAAAGCTCCAGCACGAGCTTGGAGTAAATCACTAACTTTATCATGTTTAATAATCGTTGCCATAAGTGAACTTTGTGCTAATAATTGTTCAGAAAGTGGCTCATCTTTTAATAACCCATAATGCAATTGTAAATAAATACATAATTCACATAATAAATTTTCACATAAAGGATCAATAGATCTCCTACTTTGGAAATTCTTACAAGCTTTGACAAAGCATTTTAACGCACTTGCCCCGACATTGTATTTCTTAAGTTTTGTATGACATTTTCCAAGCCTTATAAGTTGTGATGCAACATTAAAAGCATATCTTTTTAATATAAGCCATGATATTGGATATACATTTACTGAGAATTTATAATCATGACTTGATAAATCGTGACATCTTTTTTCGCATTCATGATTAACAGCTCTTATAAGAACACTTATGATATCTTTGACTCTATAAGTTTTATCACTAAAAAGTTTATCTGAAAAATCTTTTTCTACTAAGAGTTTTGTTAGTAAATCAAGAAATGATTCTGTTAATGAATGACAATCATTATCTTTTGTTAGTCTAAGAAGTTGAGTAAAATACCCGTTTATAAGAAAATTTTCACATTCGCTATTTGTGCTTTTTATACGAGAAAAAACAAGGAGGTTGCTTAAAGAGCTTACAAGTGGCATAGAATCTTGAGCATCAAGAGAATTTATTGTATTACAAAGTACTTGAAAAATCCCTTCATCATAAGCTGAGTTGTTAAATTCTGGAGATCTTGTAAGGTAAGATAATAATCTTGTTATATTAAATTTCTCTTCATATATTTCAGATAACAAATAACATCTTACTGTTGTGATCGTAAGTGGGATTCTTTTCAATAATAAATTCTGCACTTGAGGCAAATTCGCAGTTGAAGACAAATGTTTACTCAAAGCTAACTTCGTATCTTTATCCCTAGCCCCAAAGGTTTCTAAAGTCAAAACAACCTGTTGTAAAACTTCTTCAGTCACAGCTAAAATAATATTTTTTTCTCTAACAAAAATCAGTAAAAAACACTCAACAAGTTTTTCGTGTACAGATTTATTTAACGTAGCATTTTCATCCCATTTAAATTTCCTCAACAAATTCTTAAAAAGGTTTCTAATACTTGTTTCTTCTTGCTCAAAAGTCATCGTCGAATAAAACTCATACAAAACAAACCTAAGAAGGTTAACAGTTTCAAGTGTTTTCATAGAATTACTAGATTCCATAAGTAAAGTTAAACACCAAGGGACGAATTTGTTGTTTATAATAATATCAGGGATTCTAAAAGATTTATCTTTAGATACTCTTTGTATAAAAGGAACAACTTGTTCTTCTTTGATTTCTATAGATGAACTAGACATAAGAGCTCTTATTGTTTGTAAACAACCAACTTCATTCATATTTTTATCCCCACTGAGTTGATTTTGTGCAGCTATAGTATCGAGAATAAGAGGTATACGTTCAGATACTTGAAGTTGATAGTTTTTTGTAGCTGAACGGGATAGGTTTAATAATAAGTTTATTCCAGCATATTCAGCAACTGTATCGCTGTTGTAATTTGCGCTTATGAAATTTTGTCTGAATCTTTTAAGGTTTTTTGTTATTGTATTGAAATAATCTGCTGTATTTGCTTGTTTTATAAGAATAGATGCAGCTTCTTGACCATGGAGAGCTAATGCAGCTAAACCATTATATGCTAATCCTCTAATGATTTTAAATTGGACTCCGGTTAAATACATTAAAGCATCTAATAATGGGTCTTCTTTACTTTTACGATATGCTTTTTTTTCTATTGCAAGATAGGTTAGAACATTAACACATTCTTGTTGAATCACTTCGCTTTCACAGACAGAACCAGCGATGAAAACTTCAAGAATATCAACATTTTGAGACTCGACTAATTGATTAAGTTTTGAATTGATTATTATATGTTTGAGATACCAGATACCATTTTGTTGAAAAGAATCATCGTCACAGATTGTGAATTGTATGAGGATTTTTATAAAGAGCTTCATTTTCTCAGCATCTTGTTGTAGTAGTTCCATCAACCCACATAAAGCGTTTTCTTCTACTGGTTTGTCTACTTGCTCATCACTAGTTTTATGTACAGTGCTTATTATGTTTTTATCATCATAAATAGATAAGAATATCAAAGTTGCAAATATCAAATGTTGTATTTTGCCAGCTCTATTCAAAATATTCCCTAAACTATCAAGAAAGTTCTCATAATCATACATTTTAAGGATTTTCTCAGCTATATTATCAGCTTCTTCAACTACCATAGGCTCTTGTTGAGGTTCTAAATATAAACTTATATACAAAACAAACATATCTCTTATAATCCCAAGTTTAGTCAGTTCAAGTGGATGTACTAAATTTCTAACACAAAGAGCTGTGAACATCCAAGCTGAATTTGATCTGACTATTAAATCTGGATCTTTAGACCAAGCTGATAAACATTCAAGTATCCCAAGTTCTTTAAGATAAAAAATAACAAATTGACCTTCATATTTACTATCAGTTGATGTTTGAAGGACAAACATAGTTATTATTGTTGTTAATGATCTTTTAACTTCAGATTTTTCTTCTTGCATTGATGGGTCTTTAAGGAATTTTTCTATAAGGTTTCTTTTGAGGAGTTCTTGGTATATCGACTTTTTAATATTAGCTGTGTTGTTTATAAAACTCACACTATTACATGGGAGCATCAATCTAGCTAAACCTCTTGCTGCTTGTATAACAATTTCTTGTGGGTTAACTAAATCCAAGTCAATAATTTCTTTCATTTTATCTTTTTTCCTCTTAGCCATCATTTCTCCATATACCTTCTTAATCTCAAGCATTCTTTGAGGTTTCGACAAATTCCCCATTTCATAACTTTTATATAAAGATTTCTGTGATATCATCAAAGCATTTCTTGTATTCAACCTTCTAACTGAATTACTAGCAACACTACTTTTTCTTGAAACTTTTCTATTCAATGTCGTTTTTTCTGTTGTTGTAACTGAAGATTCATCTTTAGACTCTTCTCTTAAATCAACCTCTTCAGCATTATAAGATAAGATAATATCAGGTGCTTGCCTTTGAACAATCTCAATAGCCGTAAGTTCTTTTTTTACAGGCTGGCTCATGAAATCTAAAAACAAGTCAAGCAAGCTAAATTCTTCATAGTCAATATCTTCAAAAAGAGCAAGTTCTGAAAACAAAGTAATAAAAGCATTAAGATTTGCATTGAAAATCAGATTTTGTTTATATAAATTGTAAAGACATTGTAATGCACCATGTAACTGCCCTCTAAAAACTGGGATTCTTATAAGAGCATTTAAAGCTTGGATAACTTTGTTTTGTATTTCTCCTGGGTATTTCCCTGAAGCTTGTTCTATAAAATAATCTATAAACGAAACAGACAAAGTTCTAGGAAGCTGGGTTTCTAATCCAAGTAACTCTTTATATGCAAGTCTTTCTATATATTTCGCTACAAAAATTCTTGATGCTAAAAAAGCTGAATTTAACATATAACTCGCTTCCTTATCAAAATCTTTCCATTGTCTAGCATATATAATCCTATACAAATCATTAGGAAAATATTGTTTTTTCAAAGCTCGGAAAGCTAAAATCATCATATTAATTTTCGCTTGGAATTTACTGATAGTCTCTGTTCTAATTACAACATCTTTTTGTGGTTGAGCAAAAGCATTTTGAAAAAGACCTGTGCTGACTCGGTTTAGTTGTTTGATTCTTGCATCTTCTATCATTTTAACCCCATTTTCATCGTATTGATCATAGTATTTTAAACGATTATATGGCATTATCAGTTCTTCAAATATTGCCCCGGACTGTTCGATTTGTTGAAGTTCTTTGATTTCTTTGATTTTTTGAGTTAAACGCTCAGCTTGGGGCTTTTCTTTGTCTGGGATATGCGAGATTATGTCTCGGACTATTGCGCTTGTTGCTGAATGAGATGATGAGACTTTATGCTTGTATCCAGATTTCCCTGAACGGATAGATGAAGCTCCTGAACCGGGCCCGCCTTTCTTTTTCATCTGAAGGAGATCATTCGAGTCCATTTATTTATTATATTTTGATGAAGATAGGGAGAGTTTATATTAGTTGGAAGAGTAGGAAGACTAGGAAGATTATAAGAAGTTTCGGTTTATAGAATTTTTAATTTGAAATATAGGCTTATAGGGTTAAAAATATCTTTTCATATATATAAAATTCTAAAAAATAAAAACTATTTATATAATAAAGGAAGAGATTGATTTTTTTAATAAACTAGATTAATAAAAGACATTCAGAATAATAACTTCCACTTTATCATTTCATTATAGGCTTTTCATATCTGAGAAAATGCTAAGGAAATATCAATCCTAAAACCTGGAGTTTTCATTATAATTTGAATTGATTTTAATTATAATAAACATATATTCTTAATAAAACCCATCTTATATATTCTCTAAATAACCTCTACACAAACTTAAAAAAATTACAAATTATTAATACTTTTCGGACACAGCCCCTGAACAAACTTTGAGTACGTAATCTTCCCATCTTTATTCGCATCATAAATTACTAAAACCCCTTCAAGTTCTCTTTCAGCAGGATAATACTTATACTTCCTTAACAGATTCCTAAAACACCCTTTAGTTAAAAACCCTAAATCATTCATATCAATATTTTCAAATATCCTTTGAACATTAAAACTCTTCACATACAATTTCTGTTTTAGTTCTTCAGTTACACTTTGTATATTTAATAATACAATAAACATATCTACAATCATATCAAGAGTTTCTATAGAAAATAAATTCAAATAATCATTACTCACAGAACGATTTATAAGAAGTTCTGAATATTCAGTAGTCTTTGGGGTAAAAATATCAAAAAAGTCCCAATATGATAAAAAGTTATCATTATCACGATCATATTGTCTAAATAATAAATAACATTGATTTAGTTCTGGGATTATTCCTAAATCATTCAAACTTTCTTCAAGATCTTTTATAGAAATATTCTTGTTATTATGTTTATCAATCAAGGCAAAAAGTTTTCCTATAGTAAAATCTAGTCTTAATGCTAGACTTTTGCGTTTTTCCTCAATTTCTTTTTCTAATAATATCTGCTGCATTAGAAACCTGGCGAATTTCCCAACCCCAGACTCTGGAATCCCTGTTTTTTTGTTTTTTTTCGCATTTTTGCTTTTGTTGTTTCTTTTTTTTATAGTTTTTGGACTTGATGTTGTGAATATCGACTTGAAATTCTCTTCGTTTCCATAAACTTTACTGGCTGGAGTTACTATATTAATAAATTCTGTATAACTAATTTTTCCATCACCATCACGATCTAGTCTTCTGAGTAATGCTTCAACATAAGCAGTTTCGCAAATTCCATGTTTTTTTAAGAATTTTTCTATGTTTCCTATAGTCAAATAGCCAATACTATCTTTGTCAATGAAATTAAAACATGTACTTGTTGTGAAGGTTTTTGTATTGAAAAGTTTGTGTTTAAGTTTTTCTGATTGGATTATATTTATAAGTTCAGTTTTCAGAAGTTTTTTGAGGATTTGAGTGGATTTAGTAAAAGAGCCTGGGTTTTTTATTGGAGATGAACTGTTGGATGGAAGGATAAATTTTATGAGATCTTTGTAATAGAGTTTACCTTTGTTTTCTAAGTCCCATTCTTTTAAGAGGAGGTAGGAGGACATTGGGGTGAAAACTTCATCTGGCATCATGTATTTGTAAAAATCATCGCTTGTAATAAAATTTTTATCCATGTAGTCAAGGGATTTGAAAGCTTTTTCAGCGCTAAAACCTTCTTGCTCAATAAGAATTTGCCTTAGAGATTCTAAATCTAACTCACTTTCGGCTATTGCTTGGAAAAGTTTAAATAGTTTTAACTGTAAATCTGAAGATAACATTGTTAATGGGTTTATTTTTATGGTGTTATAAAATTTAAACGAGCATGAGGATATCGGTTTGATTTGTTAAGAAATGCTTTAAAGTAATAAAAATATTTTTTCAACTCAATTTGTGGCTTATAAAAACGAAATATTTTATTTTTAGTCTGTTGAGATTTTAGGAAGTTTAGTTAGATCATATTATGATAAAAATATTTAGGAAGAATATAGTAGAATATGGTTTGAGTTATAATAATTTTTAGGCTTAGATTTTGAAACTATGAAGATTTACCCTCACAATTCTCAACAGTTTGTATCCATCTTTTCACATGCATTTATAACTAAAACTAAAAAACTATCGTTTGCTATATTAAGTCATAATAATATAAAATACTATATACAAATCCCCAACCCAATCCTCTTCATCCTCCCTAAAAAAATCCTATTATCATACTAAATTAAGTTGAATACAAAGCTTTAACCGACGGTTTATACAGAAAATTCACATCAGGATGATACACATTCGGTGTGTCTGATANAATTCACATCAGGATGATACACATTCGGTGTGTCTGATATTTTTTCCCCATCTTTCTTCATCTTCGCATAATCATCATGACTCATATCAAGTAACCTCCTCTGCTGATCTTGTTTAATAATTTTACTTTTCAATTGTGTAACTTTATCTTGTAAACTTTTATCAAAACCTTCCAATTCTTTAATATTATTCTCAAACTTCAGCACATTGCTTTTCCAAGCTTTTTTAATCACATCCAGTTTTTTATTTAACTCATTATATTTTTCCCTAAAAATATCATTTTTTGGTTCAATAGCATCCATTTTAAGGCCACTTAAATTGTATTCTAATTCTGAAATCTTTTGTGAGGTTTTTTCTATATTGCTATTGATACCTGCAATTTTATCTTCAAGAATGACGATGTTTTTCCTTTGGATTTTAACTTCTCTCAGTAAATCCTCTTCGTTTTCTAAGGATTTTTGTAAAGGTGGGAGATTAGAATTACCTGATTTGTTAAGTCGGAAGTTTTCTTTAACAAGAAGTGCTAGTTTTTCTTCGAGGTTTTTGATTTTTTCAGTCAGTTCGATTTCTTTTTCAACCGAAACAACATTTAAACGGTTTGAAAGAAGTTTTTTCTCAGCATCATACATATTAAGTTGTTTTTGCAAGTTTTCTATATTGTATTTTGTTGGAGGGGTTGGACTTTTACTTGTACTTCTTGACACGGAAACTATAACTTCACGATATCTGATTTTAAGTTCTTCTAATGCTGTTTTTTTGACTTCAATTTGGTCTTTAAGCTTATTTATGATCCTATTTATCAGTTACTCTTCAGGTGTGCTCATTATTTATATATAAAATACTTTTGAGTTTAAGAGAAAAAGATATTATCCTAAGAAAAGTGTTATAGGAAGATTTTAAGGGTTTTTATATAACTTTTTATAGTGGTTTTAGTGTTAGGATTATTGTTTTAAAAAATGATTAGGAAAAAATAAGAGGATTGAAGTTTTCTGTGGTAGGGTTTAGAAGTTTGAATGAAGGAAATTCAAATAAGCTTGTAAAATATATGGCTATAAATATAAATGCAAGAAGACAGTGCTATGAATTCCTTCGATTTCTCAGCTATAGAAGAAATGGACCCAAGTCTTAGTGAAGGCCATCATGTTATATACGATCGTGAAGTGCCTTATGAACTAAGAATTCAAGAATCAGGTAGTGGACCTCAAGAAGTTGGAACCCTTGAAGCAGTCAAAGTTAAACTTCTAATACTAGGTGAAGACTCAAACCCAAGACATATCAAAATGGAACTGACAAGTGAAAATGACATGTTTTTCCACTACCTCCATAGCGCTGATAGTAATGGGTTTCGTCAAATGCAGGAATCACAAAAACTCATGATTGAATTTGCTGAACTCCCAACAATTCTTGTTAGAATGCTCAATGCTTGTATAAAAGAACCTCATTCATTTTTAGCTGTTTTTATTATGCATAGAGATGGAAGAGCAAGGCTTGATTTTATACAAAATATTGAATATAAGTTTATTGAACTACTTTCCTTAGATTTTGTTGCTAGTTCAGAAGAAGCGGTAAGGCAGCAGATTACTTTTAGATATAATGCGATGAAAAGTAAACTTGCAATATTACAGGCTAGGCTACAGGATATTTCGGCTTTGGTTAAAGTGAAGAACCCTTCGCTTTTGTTGCAATTACAGAGAAATCCGAAGAGAAGTTCAATGCATAAGTAGTTTTTAATAATTATTTTATGGGAAAGTTTTTAGGTGTGATAGGTTTTTGGAGGATATATCAAGATTTTTTATTATGGTTTGGCAGATTTTTTTAGTGAAGGGATTTGGAAATTATGATAAGTTATGAGATGGTTTGCTAGGAATAGGATGATTGGGCTGGATATGTTTTTTTGGGTGGATGTTTTTATTGATGCTATATTATTGATTGATAACATATTCAAACATCTATTCCTATAATATCCAATATGAACTTATGCTATTTAACAATATCACAAAGCCTTATTAAAGAATATTTATATTTCTATAATCAAGCTTACACATTAAATGATTCTCCTTCAAAAAAGTTCAATCATCATAAATAATCAATTATTATAACTCATAAACAAATAAATATAAATACCATCACAAACATCATTTCATAAAAATCTAATCAACAGAAAATCATAATCTTAACCACCCTAAACCTCTTAAACCATCTTCGCAAACTACAAAACAAACATAAAAAACTCTTATTCCCATCCAAAAAAATCTTTTCCCAACAAATCTCTCCCTAAAACCTAATTTCCACTTTATACGTTACTAATAATTTCAATTCTTCCATTATATAAATACAAACAATGGAAGATCTAAGTTCATCTTACAACAAATTCTTACATTCTCTTTTTAATACCCCCCCACAAAATCGTACTCAGGAAGACCTTGAAGAAATCATGAAGTACACAAAAGATAGTAAATTCTTAAAAAAAATCTGCCAAGAACGTAATTCTGACAGGGTCCACTGGGAATGCTGTAGGGTAATGTCCCTTGAAGTATACGAGCAAAGTCATCAAATATTTAAAATAGGTGAAAATAGTGACCGATTTTTTATATTAATCAAAGGAAAAGTAAATGTTGTATTCCCAGGAAGGTCTTTGAAAAGATCACAAACTATGATCAAAGATACAGATAGAGGGTTTATTAGGAAAAAAACATCATGTCGGGATGACCTTGAAGTAGAAAAACCCCCTGAGTCTGAAAAACAAGAACTGTTTTTTAGAAGGCAAAAAAGACTACAAAGCAATGTCGACTTTGAACTTTTAGCTAATTTTGGCTTGATAGATCATGAGGAACAAATCAACACACTTGGCTCTGAGGATTTTGTTGGAGAAATTTCTTTGTTAAATAACAAACCTCGTATCGCAACTGTTGAAGCTAAAGAAACTTGTTATTTTGCCGTTGTGTCAAAAAGAGATTTTCATAGAATTCTGTGTACTGATGGGGCTAAAAGTTTAGAAGAAAGAGTAGATTTATTAAAAGCACTTCCTGCATTCTCAAAAGTGACAAATGTAAGCTTACAAAAACTAGCCTTGAGCTTTTCAGAAGTAACTTATCGTAAAGACCAAAAAATATATGATGAAGTGGATGTTGTGGAAAATATTTACTTTGTTAAAAGTGGCGAATTTAAACTAAGCCAAGGGGATATCATATCTACACATAAATACTCTGAATCAAATGATATATTTTTACGTCTCTCACAAATGAAGAAATTAAAAAAAAGAGTCAATCAGCGGGAGGTAATCAAAGGAAAAAACGAAATTTTCGGCTATGAAGAACTTATTGAACAAAAAGATAAAAGACTAAGAAAATGTTCTTGTTATTCCAATTTCGGTGTTGTTTATGAAATGAAAGTTGAAGTATTTTATATTTAGACATTTAAAAAGTTCACATGTTATCAAGAAATCATCACATTTTTAAAAAGTAAATATCAAAACGATTATATAAGGTCATCTACTAATCTTGGCCCTTTAAAAGAGATTGAAAAGTTCAAACAAAGCACTTCACCTAAAATTTCCCTTTCGGGTAAAGTACAAGATATTCTTTATCGTATGAGGAATAAAGAAGAGTTTAGCTATACACCTAAAGCTAAATCTCCTTTAAAAATACCAATTTTGATACCATCTTTTGATAGTAATAATGGGAAATTAGGATCTGAAAAAAAATTATTAGGGTATATGAAAGGTTTTGGTAAAAAAAACTCAAAAAGCTTTAAAGATGGGAAAATTACTGTTTCGGAGACTAGTAGGACTTTAGCTCATAAGACTTATTTGAAAGGGTTATTGAAAAATGTTCAGAAAAAAAGTAAGTTTGACTGTGTGAGCCCGGTGATTGAAGAGGATAAGAAGGTGAAGTTTCACACGCCTAGAAATGATTTGATTAGGTGGTCGTTTTTTGATTGGGTTATTTGAGTTATAATGAATGAAGAAATTGGAATTTTTAATTGCAAAGATTTTAAATCATGAGAATTTTTTTGGATTTTTAAGATGATTATAAGATGATAATGATAAATTTTTTTGGATTAAAGGTGTTAAAAGGTAAAAAATTTTGTTGTGAAAATAGGAAGTTGGTAATAAAAAACATTAAAATTGTCCATAGCATCTAGCCTTTGCAATAATAATAAAATTTCTTAAACTACCCAATCATTAAAGCCCAATTCCTATTTGATTCTATAAAGTATCTAATAAAACTCCAACTTTTAATAGCATGAAATTCTTTTCAACCTTAAAACATATGCTAATATTTATATAATTCATATATTTAATCAACTTATAGCAACCATTACTAAATCAACTTTAATTTTATCCTAACTAAATTTTTATAATAAAATCAGCTAAAAAGCTATCTTTATTAGAAATATATGTAAAAAATGGGCTGTTGTGTAGTCAAAAAGAAAGGTAAAACAGAAAGAAGGTCTCTAATGATAAGTATCAGTCAAGCAATAAACCCAGCAGTTTTCATAGTCGAAAATTTCAAGATCGTTGACCAAACATCAAGTTTAAAAGACATGCAGGATATTTCTGAAATAAAAAAGCACTTTTCAGACTATAAGGCCGTAGACTTCAGATGCATAAAAGGAAGTCGTGAAGGAAAGCACGATCATTCTCATTTAATTGTTTTATTTAATCAGATGATCCATGGAGAGGTTATCAGCGAACTTGCAATGATTGTAAATTACTCTCTTTATGGCTTTGGGATAACTATAGGCAATGTAGATGATATTACTAAAGATTGCGATCTTGCTAGAGCAAATATAGAATTCCTACACCTTCCTAAAGCTGATAATGAAGAAAAAATCGGGATTTCTGATATAATAGAATGGTCATATGAGCATAAAGATGAGAAATATATGGACCCTCATAAGATCCCAGAGTTCAATATGGGCAAAAGAATTTACTTCCATTTTGTCTCCCTTCTGTCACATAGTACAAGATATCGGGTTTAATTTACTAATTTGAATGATATTAAAACTGTTGATAGCATATGATTGTATAAGTTTCTAGAATTTTTTTAAAGAAAATCCTTCATGAAACCCTTTAATTATTTCTCCTCCTATATAAAAACCATACAAAAGTTTAATCTAAGGTAAAAACCTAATTTAACTAAATAAATGCCCATGCTTTGACAGTTTTTTCTGAATACTCGCATCATGTTTCTCAAATCTTTTATTCTTTTTCTCTATTTTCTTCTCTAAATCCTCAATATCTTTTTTCAATTGTTTCCTATCAAACCCATCTTCCTCAACCGGCTGCATTTCTGCTTCCAAAGCCTGGATAACATTCTTCAAATGCTCAATTTCCGCTTTCAAATGATGATCCTTCCCTTCATATTCCGCTTTTTTAAACTCCAAATCAGCAACTTCTCCAGTCAATTCTTTAAATTTCGCATCATTTTCAATCAAAACATTGAGTTTTCCTTGTAATTCAGTATTTTTCTCAACAAGTTCTTTAAGATGGTCTTTTTCTTGGTCACTAACATGAACCCCTTTAATTTTCTCATCTATTTCATTTATCGTCTCTTGAGTTTTATGTATTTCCCCAGTTATTTCAACAAGTTTTTCATGTTTTTGTTGTAATTGATGAGCTTTTTCGCTTATTTCAGCATGATTATTTTTTAGTTCAGCCCTTTCTGCAGCTAATTTTTGATGATTTAGATTCTCTGCAACTTGAATCTGAACTTTTTTCAATTCAGTTTCTGAGTTTTGAACTTCATGGTTTTTTTCATTAAGCTTAATTTTTAAATCGTGAAGCTCAGCTTCCAAGGATTCAAGATGAGTTAATTCGGTATCTAATAATTGAATTTGCTCTTCTAAAGACTGATTTTTTTCTATTAAATCAGAATGTTTAGATTTGTCTTGAGATAATTCTTCTTGTTCTTTATGAAGTTTGTGAGATAAGTCTTCATGTTCGTGTTTCAGATCTTTAAGCTTGTGTTCTTTTTCATGTAGTTCGTGGTGCATTTGTTTCTCTTTTGGATCTTCGTTTTCTGATTTTTCTTTAGTGATTTTCTCATTGAGGCTGTGGACGTCTTTTTCTAGTGTGGCTTTCTCGTCAGTGAGTTCTTTTTTTTCTTTTTCGCTTTGGCTGATTTGGTCTTTCAACTTTTTCAGTGCTGCTTCAGAAGAAGTTTTATCTGCTTCTAATACTTTTTTGTCTTCTGTAAGCTTATTTATCTGGGAATTCAGGTTATTGATCAAGGTTTCCTTGCTTTGCCCACAACCCATTTTTATACCATAAAATGAACCGCACTAACTGTTTAAGCAACTCTGCATTAAAAACCTAATCAAAATCATGAAAGTTTAGATATTTTATTCTTGTAAAAATCTTATCAAAATCACAAAGTAAATAACATAGTAAATTCTTATAAAAAATTTAATCGAATCATAAAAATACGATATTGAATTCTTATAAAAACCTTAGATTGTTTATTAGAGTTTTATAATAATTTGATTTTGTATATCAATTAAAATTCGCCTTTAGTTTTATAGTTGATATTTATACTAAATAAAATGCTTGACACAAGCCATAACTTTTATAGCCGTATGCAGAATTCTGGAAACCTTCTGCTTTTTAAAGGTGATGTCGGAAGAAAAAAGCCTGGAATCCACACTTTACCTTCTGAAAATTTTTCATACGGCAAATCAACTGGAGAAGATAAAGAAGGTGCAGGTGAACTTATGTCTTATTGGAACTTCCACCAAACCACTCAAAAGCCATCATGCGAGCCAAATTTTAAACTACTAAACTCTATGAGTGTAGGAAATGGTCTTTCCACAGCCACTGAATTCAGAAACTTTAGAAAAGGAAAAGAAATAAGAATTCATACCTCACTCTCTAATAAAAAACTCCCACAAACGATTCCAAACATGACTTTTGGCCTTCCTTTACGACCTGCAACTCCAATAAAAGCTGTCGTTTCTAATTTTTACGGAAGATTATCTGTTGAAAACCTTCACGATGCTTATACATCAACACCTTCTTCTAAGATAAGTAGGTGGAATAGTACTAGAGGTTTTGAATTACTTAAAAATTCTAAGATGAAAGGGATGGATAAAACTGAATCTAGTATGTTTAAAATGAGGAAATTTTCTGGTGTAAAATCCAAAACAGATTGCTGGCGATCTAAAACTCCAGGACTTAATGTCTAGGTTTAGAGATTTTAAAGGTAAAAATTTAATTAAATCTTATGAGGCCAATAATAAAATATTAGACTATGGATAAAAAGGGTAGTTCGCCAAGAGGTATGAGATCTTCTGAAAACTTGAAGTCAGAAAAGATTATTTTTAAACGAAATGGTATTGAAAAAAAAATATCACATTCAGAACTTTCTTCAAACACTGTACGTGAAAAACTTTCATCAACTAGGCATATACTTGAGCAAACATTAAGTAGAAAAGGTCGCCAACTTGATTATACAAGTAAGCCTAGTGAAGATACTACAGACAACACTCATAATGAATTGAAAAAACCTGATTTTAGCCAATTAAGCCATATATTCAAAAACTATACGAAAGTCCCTACAAAACAAAGATTGATATGCAAATCTTCATCTACTCAAAGATCATCTAGTGCTCCTCCAGTATATCAAAAAACTAAAGACCGGCTAATCAAAGAAAAAGAAGAGAAATTCTTACAAGAATGTACTTTTAAACCAATCATAAACAAAATCCCTCATAGTAAAAACTTAGACTATATAGAAAAAAAATTCAATCGTGAGGAATGGTTCAAAAACCTAACGAAACCCAGAAATGAAGTCCTTGAACAAAGAGAAAAACTTAAAAGAGAAAAAGAAGATCAAGACACTCAGAATTTTAGTTTTCATCCAATGATCAGTAGTTTCCGTAGCACCAGCACAAGTNAATGGTTCAAAAACCTAACGAAACCCAGAAATGAAGTCCTTGAACAAAGAGAAAAACTTAAAAGGGAAAAAGAAGATCAAGACACTCAGAATTTTAGTTTTCATCCAATGATCAGTAGTTTCCGTAGCACCAGCACAAGCCGTTTATCAATTGAAGAAAGGCTTTATTCTACAGAAAACAAGTATTCTTTAAGAGAACAAATGAAAAGAGAAAAAGATGAAACTGAAGCAAACTCGTATCCATACTCCCCACAAATCGCTGAATCTTTAACGGTTTTAATGGATAAAAGAAAAACTCAAACCCCGTTGTATAAAAGAATATATGAAGTCCAACAAGAAAAAAATGCTTTAAAACAACAGGAAATGGAAAAAATCGAAAAACATGAAAATATGACTTTTAGACCTTATATAAGCCCAAATTCTCGTAAACTTGCTGTAAATAAATGCCAAGGTAGTCTTATTGATCGTTTATCTAGAGATACAAGTCAATGTAAAGAATGTTTATCAGATAATTCTTTAACTTTTCAATCAAGTGAAAGTAAAAAGTATAGTTCTAAAGAGTTTTTAGATAGGCAAAAAGAACATTTTTTGAAAAGTCAGAAGATGAAAGTAAGGATTATATAGAAAGAACTTGTTGAGAAATCAGGTCAAGATTTGTTGTTTAGGCCTGAGATAAATCAGAATTCGAATCTTATTGTTTATTATAAGAAAAATTATAGTCAAGAAACTTTAGATGATAAAATTAAAAGAATTGGAAGTGAAGCTGTGGCTAAGAAAAAGCAGCTTGCGGAAGAATTGAAAAATGAGTATTGTGAAAAACACACATTTGAGCCTGAGATTAATATTATTAGCAGGAAACTGGGGAAAAGTAATAATTTGCCTGGGTATTTAGAGGAAATAAAAGCAAGAAGGAAAATACAGGCACAGGCTTCAATGGCTGAGTTACAGAAAATATGTAGTTTTAGTCCTAGAGTCAATTTGCCTAAAAGATATTCTGCTATTGTGTCTCATTATAAACAAGGGGCGAATATTATAGAAGATATAGAAAAAGCACGGAAGGAAAAACAAAAACTCATGAATTCACTTAAAAGGGAAACTGAAGTTGAGAAATTCAGCAGTTATACTTTCAGGCCTCAAAGCATTTCACGGGTAAAATCAGAAGGGAATATTGGTGTTAAAGGTATAGAAAGGTTTAATGAACTTAGAAACATGGCTAAAAAGCAGCAAATCGAAAAAGAACAACGTGAGAAAAAATTCTTGTACCGAGACATGGCTAGAGATTTAATATATTCTCCAGTTTAACTACAAGTTTAAATAGTTAGATTTTTCTAAAAATGTTTACTTTTCGCGTTTATTTCCCATGATTATTTCTATTAAATTATTAAATTACAAGATTTACCAAAAGCAATCGTTTCTTAGGACAAGTCAAGATTTTCTGAGCAACTTTCCTACTTTGTACCATATACCCAGGAGCATCTAAAGCTTTACCATCACTTATAATCTGAAATTTCTCAAAAGACACAACCGCTTTAACACTTAAAGTTAATGGAATATCAACTTTTACTGGAAAAGAATTCGGGGATAATTTTTCTAATAAATTCTCATTAGATAAGAATTTATACAGTTTTTTTACTGATGAGTTCGCTTCACCTATCATTTGCAAAATAGGTAAGAATTCTTGTAATGTGAAAGGGAAATTAGGACTTTGCCATAAAAAAGCTTTTGATTTTTTAATAACACTTTGAGTGGTTTCATTTTGACTAGGGTATGAGAATTCAGATACAGTTGGGTTATCAATTTCCATATTGAAATACTCTGATTCAATGCAAGGGCCGAGGTTTTTGTATTTTTTTTTATAAACCATTTGGCCTTTATATGAGATTTTATATTTATTAGTCTCCCAAGGACCTAGTTTTTGTATTACAGGTTTATTTCGCCAGTTTACACAAGGGATGAATTTGTAAGATATAAGCTTAACATCCCCTTGCATTGGTTCAGTTTTAATAATATCATCAACAACTGCAGCTTTTTCTTCAGCATCCAAAGGGGCAAAAATATACACAACAGCTTTTTTCGAATGGTTTACTATGAAGATCTCTTCAGAAATACTTGTTTTCAAGTCTTTTGGTTTAAAATACAATGACATATGCCTGCGTTTTGAACGGAGATTTTTCCATCCAACTAATGATGTGTCAATTCTGAAACTAGTCCCGAATTTCCAAAATTTACATACATCGTGTGGGGCAATACGGCTAACAAGAGGTATGACGCTACTGTCGAATTCCCAATTGATTTCCATATAGAAATCAGGGAGTTTTTTAAGGGTTTCAAGGACAAGAACTTTGTTTGTGACCCATTTTTTCATTTTTTGCTTATAAAGTTTGTCGAAAATAGCAGAAACTATGCTTTTGTTTTTAAGGCAAATTGCATGATCAAGAAGACTCCATCCGCTGAGATCTTTTGTTGTTGGGTTTCCTCCATTGTGTAAGAGGAATTTGAAGATTTTTTCATAGAGTTTAGAGGATGTGCAGAGTCTACAAGAGAGCATTAATGGGGTGTTACCTCGAAGATCAGGCTGATTGACTGAGTTTTTGAAGGTCAGAGGGTCGTTTTCAAGCATTTCATGGATAGAGTTTAGGTTACCTTTGAATACTAGCATGCTTAGTAGATATGGGTTATAGATTATGGATTCTGAACAAGAAACTGTTGAAAAGACTTCTTCTGGAAGGTTGAGTTTAGGGAATTCTAGTATTGAAGCATCGTGGATAGGTTCATCATCACTTGGTACACTATCTTCGAAAGTGTCTACGAAAATCCCCCTTCCTGCCCGGTTGTAATCAAAATTGAATATTGGTACTACTATGCTTTCACTTGAGTTTTCGGACGTATCTAAGTCCCATTCGTCCATTTGAATTATTTATATTTAATATCATATTTAAATTTATAAGGCTTTTTGGAAACTGTAGACCTACTCAGGTATAAAAAAGCCATATAAATCTTATAAAAGCCATTTCATATACATAAATCTATATATTTACTATTTAATACCCAAATATAAACATTAACTAAACCCATATCAAATCTTAAGCCAATATGCCAACTATCTTAACACCCAAATAAAAATATTCAAAAAACCTACCTAAATTCATATTATAAACCTAAAAAAGGATTTTATTCTACTAAATCTGGTTAAACTCAAGCAGTAAAAAAAGTAGCAAAAACACTAGGTAATAAAAAATCATAACAACACCCAAGTTTTTTGATAGTTTCCACTTGAATCCTCCAATAAAAATATAAGACGCTCCAAGTGTTGAAATCAAAACAATTTCCGTAAAGAAAATTTCCCTTTTAATAACAAGATTGTTCCCTGTAATAGCCCCATGAAGAAACCAAGGTAATCCAATACCCACACTGAAATTGATAATATTTGACCCCAAACATCCAGAAAGGGCCATTTCCCCACTACCTTCAAGTGTTTTCATTAATGTATTGACTATATCAGGAATACTTACCCCTGCAGCCAATATAATAATCCCAAGTATCCCATCAGGAATACTCAGTGCTCTACCTAAGTCCATAACCCACCATACAACAAGAAAACTATAAAATCCAATCCAAATAAGCGAACTCAGCATACTTAAAAGCCATAAACTTGGGCATTTTCTAACATTAGGCACAGTAATTCTCAATAATAATATCACTGGAAGCAAAAAATAATGTTTTAATCTTGAACTCCTTGGCAACACTTCAACTAATTGAATCGGATTTGGCTCTTGTGTTCTTAAAGACTCAAGTTTTCTGATTCTTGATATGATTTCTTCTTGGTTGTTGTTCTCTTTAACATATTCTCCATTGAATTTCTGTATAACCCCTCGTTCTAAACGGTTTTGTTTCAAGCATCTTTTTTTCTCTTCAATCGCTTGTAAAATTATATAAATCACGTTTTTCAAACGGGCACGAAGTTCCATAAGTCTTTCTGAATGACCTTTTACAACTTGAAGTTGAGAGTTTCTGATCATTTTAGCTAAAACACCTTTTTTGAAATTCAGTTGTGGGGGAATATAATTCACTAGTTCTGTTACAGAATATCTTCTTATAGGAAAGCTTCTTTCTGGTAATGGATGATAATCTATATCATCTCCATCATAAGGCAAGTTTAAATATTTTTTGAAGTTCCTTTCGATCAGTTGATTATAATACATAAAAATTGCATAAAAAAGGTAACAGATTAAAAGTATGAAACCTTCCCACCATGAAACATGAGAATTTGCTGTAAAAACTATCAATAAAGCTAAGAAGATAAGGTTGAAAATTGAATCACGCACTACAAGCCACCATTGAAGTTCTAAATTTGCTGATGCACTTAAACCACATATTCCAATAAGAAGCATACCATTTATTGCCCCTGAACCTAAAATTGTCGAATGGCCGATTTCGCCACCAGCCAAAAATGTTGCAAAAAACATTATAAAAATTTCAGGAGCTGATCCACCAAGGGCTAGCATTGTAGCACCTGCAACTTCTGGTTTGATTTTATATTTTTCAACCACATGGTCTATTGATGGGATAAAATATTGAGAACAAATTTCCCTGATACACAAAAACACGTAAGCTATGCCAATTATATATAAAATAAGCCCACCTTTTCTTATTTCATCATCTGTAAAGGCTGAGTTAGGCAAAGCTTCTACTCTTCTTGGGTTGTGTTTCTCAGATAAGATTATAGGAAGTATTGATAGGAGTAAGATCAACTTATTTTTCATGTTTATTAAATATGTTTAGAAAATGTTTTTTAGATTATTTTTTTATATGAATGCTGTTATAGGTTATTGAATTATTGATATTAGATGCATCAGAAAACACCCACTTAAATCCTAATCAAAATCAACCAAAAAAAGCATCAAAAATATAATCATCATTCTTATCCTAAACCCCAACCATATTATAAAAACATAAAAAACATCAGCCTACCTATAAAATCCTAATCCTATGACAAAATCCTATCAAACAAACACCCATTATCAATTAAACCTCATGTATTAAATAATTTTCCACTTCATCCAAGGTTGATACTATCGCTTTCTCCTTCCATAAAAATCAATGTATGAATCAGCGGTAAATACTGTTTAGCATTATCAATAGTCATAACCCCTTTAATTCTATTATAAACATGTTCATAATCCCATTTGGTATTCCCGTTCCCAATAAACTGTTTAAGAAGATTATAAGATTCAACAAAAGCATCAAAACCAAGTTTATCTTCTAAGAACAATCTTAATAATTCCATTCGTGTATGTGATGATTTATCTGTTATATCAATATCTGTAGTTTTAGATTTCTCGGTAAAAGTGCTTTTTGGACTTTCTGGGATATGTTTGATTATGTCATTTTTGACTATCATTTCTACTGGATCTAAGGAGTATGTAAAAAGGTCAGTATTATCTAGGATTTCGCTTTCATTGCAAGCTTCTTGGAGTTTTTCTATAAGTTTTTCTTGTTCTTTTAAAGCGATCCATTGGACGTTATTTGGAGTTTCTGGCTGAGACTTTTTTGCTGATTTTATGTCTTGGATCATTTTCAACCTATCTTCTTCTCGCTTTTTAGCTATTTCTTCTCTGATTTTTTCCTTTTTTTCTGCTATTAAACCTTTTTCGGTAGATCTTTTTATGACTTCAGGCCTTTTATACTTCTCCATTGTCTTGAGTTTTGGCATTGATTTCGTTTCATCTAATGTTTTCCCTTTATTTTCTGTATATTTCGGCCTTTCTTCTAAAAACTTCGGCCTTTCCTCTAAAAACTTCGGCCTTTCTTCTAAAAACTTTGGCCTTTCCTCTAAAAACTTCGGCCTTTCCTCTAAAAATTTCGGCCTTTCTTCTAAAAATTTCGGTTTTTCATCAACTACCTTTGATCTTTGATCCAAAATTTTCGACCTTTCATCTACAACTTTTTTTTTTTCCTGTTTTTCATCAATAACTTTTGGTTTTTCATAAATCCTCCCTAATATTTTTTCTTCCTCATTATTAACAAACTGCTGATTATGTAAAACAGTATGTGAAAATTCTCTGCTTCTAATCGATTCACTAAGTAAATTCTGTAGCCGTTTATTAATAAACGGCATTTTAAGTATCTGAGCAATCGAAGGGCGTTTTCCAGGGTCAATCGACAGCATCTGTGAAACCAAAGTTTTAAGTTCCCTAGAAAAATGAGAAGGCAAAGGTGGATAAGCTCCTCTAACAATCTTCAAAGCCAAAAAGTGAAAACTCGAAGCATCAAAAGGGGGTTTTAAAGTGCAAAGTTCATACAAAAGCACACCAAGCGACCAAACATCGCTTTTAAAATTATAAGGCTTATTATCAACAATCTCTGGTGATAAATAATAAGGTGTTCCAACCATAGTCTTAGCATTATCAATAGTACTTGTCAATACTTTAGCAATCCCGAAGTCTCCTAATTTTACAATCCCGTTTTGCATTAAAAATACATTCTGCGCTTTTAAATCCCTATGTAAAATTTTCCTATCATGAACATGTTTTAAAGCTAAACATATCTGGGAAAATATATGCAAAACTGTGGATTCTGAGAAAAATTTACCTTTTTGAGCTTTGATTTTTAAGGCTAGATCACCACCATCAGCATAATCCATGACAATATTAAGCTTACTGTTGTGTGTTGTGTATACATCGCGAAAGTGGATTATGTTAGGATGGTCAAATGCAGCCATGACTTTTACTTCACGATATGCTTCTTTTTTTTCTTCTTGACTCATGGAGGAGATATCGATTTGTTTGACGACTACTTTGGTGTTGTTTTGTGGATCGATACAGAGATAACATTTACCGAATGCCCCTGAACCGAGAAGTTGGATTTCTTGAAGTTCTTCCATGGTTTTTAATTAGAGTATTGGAGGAATTAAATTTGATATTTAGATTGTATGAGAAAAGTATTTTATTGGCAAGAAGAGTTTTGTGTTGATGGAGAAGTTTAGTTATGTGGTGTAATGGACTGGATGGGGAAATATATGAGGTTATAAATTTAAAATATGATTTAATGAAACTATTGATATTATATGCATATTTTATTGTAGGGTATTTAAAAATATGACTTATTAATAAATTTAGTACATTTTAGTATGAAAAAATAAAGAAATCTATCATTTGACCTATTAAATACCACTTTAAAGCATAATTTTATCATTAAATTAAACCCATGAATACAAAATAATCCTCCACTATCCTATTTTATAACAATCATATCGAACTTTTTATTTCCTGATAATCTTTTCCCCACTTCATCTTCAAATAAAAATGTTTAAAATACTTGTAAAGGGAATTTGTAGTTCAAAATACTCCGTCTAGAAAATTCATAGTTCCTCAATCAGATGAAGGTATAGATAGCAGAGATCATAATTCGTAAATGGAAGTCAAACCGAATTACAAAGTATCTGAATTTAAAAAATATGTGAGGTTTTCAGCAAGAAATCTTCAATCGAATTTAAAAGCCCATATGACGGTTTATAATCTCTTACTCCACAAGAAAAATGATATAGTCCAAGTAGTAGAAGCCTTATATACAATCGATATAGACAATGTAAAATACCTGGAATCCTTTAAATCTTCTTAAAAAAAGCCCTGTAAGAAATGAAGTTTCTGAGCTAGACAAAACTTCTTTAGCTCATGAGACAAGCAAGATTCGTTTGTCCCCATCAGTGAGAAGACTAGCCAATATGTTTAAAGTTGATTTAGGTAAAATCCTAGTAACAGATAAAGGCGGGAAGCTAATAAAAGACAATTTTATAAACTAAATAAGCACAAATAAACTAGATAAACCAAAAACCCAACAAGAAAATTAACATCGACCTCAATAGGACAAACATTATATCAAGATCGAGTAGAAAAACTCAGTCCAACAAGATTAGAAATGAATAAAACTATTTTCCTTATGGAAGTATTATCTATGGCAATCTTTGATTTCCTATAATAAATTCAATTCTTTTGATAGCCTAACTGAATATCTTCTAATAAAACTGAATAATATAAGTATTGCTATTCAAGTTCCCTAATATAAAAAATGTATTACAAAAATCAGTCTATTAAATCTCTTAGACCTAAACAGACTAGGACAGCATTATTCTATAGGGAAACTTACATCTGAAGATCTTCAAAATGGTCAAATCTGCATATAAAATCTTAGATTTATATATCAGAAATATGTTTCACATATAATTTTCCCTCCACAAGTCTTTATTAGAGCCTTTTAGGTTATAAAGCCTAGTTTATAAAAAAATGGTGACAAAATTATTGAAAACCACATCATAAATACTACTTAGGGTGCTAATCATAGACTTATAAATAAGGCAACTACAGCAAGGTTTGTATCAATATGGAAAGCACTTATATAGAAAATCTATCAATAAATTATTGGATTTAAAAATAATTAGAATAATTTATAATGGGTAATTATGAAAGAGAAATTGCAATAGGAAGCATTTTAGCAAGTTCAGTGTCTTTTGATACTAGACCAAGTATATCAATAACAACACATGGTGTTATACAAGATAAAGGGTATACTTTGTATAAAATTTCTGGAAAAGATACTGATGGGGATTTTGAAGTACATAGAAGGTATAAAGATTTTTCATATCTTAGAATTTGGCTAGTCAAATACTGGCCTGGGTGTTATGTACCACAAATACCGGGGAAGTGTCGAATTGTAGGGTTTATATAGGGAAACATGGATAAACGAAATGTTGAAAAAAGAAGAAAATTGTTGGATGTTTTTGTCAATAAACTGACGATTTTAAAGCATTTGTATAACTCTAACCCTTTTCAATGTTTTATTAGAAACCCGAACTCTTATGAAACTGTTTCTAAAGAGTTCCAGGAACGATCATATGAAGATATTGCCTCTGGGTTTATACAAGCTTTTAATGAATTAGGGTGTTTGAATATCAGTCAAAAAGATGAAGAAAAAGTAAGTAAAAATCTCCGGTATTTCAACTATGCCCTTGCTAGTTTCCAAGCTTTTGAGTCTATATGCAATGAAAATGTTGAAGAGTTTTATAACTTTGAAGAAAGTATGGAAGATTTGATGGGCTCTATAAAAGAAGTTAATGATTTTTATAGTGAGTTTTATGATAGCAAAGGCTATGAGATTAAACTTAGAAATCAGTTTACGAATCCTTATATGATATTATTAGATTGGAGTCGTGCTGAGGTTTTAGATTTACAAGCTATAATTGAAGCTATAGAAGGTCGTAATGTTATAATGAAAAAATATAGAAAAGTTAATGAAAAATATGATAATGAAGTTAAGAATTTAGATTTGGTTAAATCTGGGAAGAAAAAAGGGTTGAATTTTAACTTGAAAGGAGAAAATGAGCAAAAAGACCTTGTGGATAAATTAGAAAATGAAGTTAAAGCTATGGAAGTTGTTTATAGGATGAGTACTTTACAATTGCTACATAAAGATTTCCCGGTTTTTAAACAGTATAAGGTGCATAAGCATGAGGTTATATTAAGAACATTTAGTAGTGCAAGTGTAGAAGAGTTTCAGGAGCTCGTCAGTCAGATTGTTAGATTAGAAGAATTTTAAATACTGATTGTAAGAGTGTTTATAAATAATTCAATAAAATCTGTGATTAAAAAGTTTAGGATTAGGAGTATTTAGAGTAATTTATATGCAAAATATGTTTTATGTATTGTTTAACCTTGAATATACAATTTATGGAGACAAAAAACTTATAGGATACTTAATTCTATATAAAAATTCTACATTTCTCGGAGTCGACTTATAACTAGTAGTTTGTCTCTTACTATCATTCGCTAGTCGATAAACTCTTCCATTTTTCCTTATCGGGCTAGAATTTTTCTCATCAAATTCCTTCACAACAAATCCCCTATTCCCACTCTGACTCCTCATCTTACCCTTAGCTTCCTCATCAACTCCTGGCGATATTGACTTTGCTATTATTTTCGCCCTTGAAATCGGTCTTATATTTTTCCTAACTTCCTTTCTTATATCATTAATTTTCTTTTCAATCATACTATTTTTATTATCTCCAAGATTTTTTTCTATATCATTTTTCTTGTTACTCAATAAATAATACATAGTTGTTAATGAGTTTTTCTGGTTACTTTCAAGACAAGCTAGGGTTTTTCTTTTATCATAGCCTAATTTGTCCATAGTTTCAATAGTTTTATAATCCAAACCTTTATCATACTTAACAAAACTAGGAGAATTTTTCATCCATGGATGGTTTTTTATATCTTCAATAGAATACCTTGTATCAGGATTTACATCTAAAATATGTTTTATCAAATCTTTGATATTTAAACTAAGCCATATTGGTTCAGTATAAAGTCCATTACTGATTTTATCATAAAGTTCTGATATGTTCTGGTCTTCAAAAGGTAAAAATCCACATATCATTGCATATAAAACAACTCCACTACTCCATATATCCGCTTTTAACCCATTATACGCTTTACCTAACAACATTTCAGGGGCAGCGTAACAAGGACTGCCACATGGAGTTTCTAGTTTTCTCCCATTATCACAAACATTAGCAAGGCCGAAATCAGCAAGTTTCAAATTAAAATTTTCATCCAAAAGTAAATTTTCAGGTTTTATATCCCTATGTGCAATTTCAATACTATGCATATATTCTATAGCATATAATAATTGACTATAAAAATTTAAAGCATCAATTTCATTAAGCCGACCTCTTTTGATAATAAAATCAAACAGTTCTCCTCCACTCATATATTCTAATATTATATATATAAGTTCATTTGTTTCTATAACTTCATATAATTGGATTATGTTTGGGTGTTTAAGTGTTTTGATTATTTGGATTTCTCTTGAAAGCTTGATTAGATCATGGTTTTTGAATTTTTTCTTTTCTAAGATTTTTATAGCTACTTTTTCCCCTGTTGGAGCATGAAGGGCTAATTTTACTTTGCTAAATTTTCCTTGGCCTAAGGTTTTAGAGATTAGGTATTTGCTTGTTAAGGGTGTGTTGCGGATTTTCGATTCGCTGCGTGATTTTGACATGTTTTGATTACATAGAGAATTATGGGAGATTTTTTTATATGAAAAGTTGAAAATGTTTTGGATTTTTTTGAGGAGGATTAGAGGGGAAGCTGAGTATTTTGACTTAGGATTTGGTTTTTTGTTTTGGGTTTGGAGTGGATTGAGTGGATTTTGAGAATGGAGAGATTGAGGTTTTAGTATTTTTTTAGGTTAGGATGTAGAATTGGTTTTTATATCTGCATATATGTTTTATTGGGGCAAGTAGTGCTAGATTGTTTAAGTTATGAGAGTTAATTAGCATAAACTGTAGAAAAGGTATAATATTATAAAAATCAGCATATATGCAGATTATATAAGAGTTTTATCATATAAAACCTTACTAAAATGCAAAAAATATAAAAATTCCNAGCATATATGCAGATTATATAAGAGTTTTATCATATAAAACCTTACTAAAATGCAAAAAATATAAAAATTCCTATAAAAACTACAATAGCACAAAACTTTACATCAAAAACTTCTCAAAACCCAAACCTTCTATCAATCTATTATCAATTACTAAATATATAATTTCGTGGATATTTGGCTTATATTGTCTAAAAGTTCCTGACACTCCTCTTCATAATCAAAAAACTCCGACAAAATCTCCTGAGCTTTCTTATAAACCTTTTCATTCTTATGCATTTGCAATTCATACAAAATATCAGTTATCCCTGTTTCTTCAATAATTTTCATAAACTTATCATTTACTTCATCCATATACTGGCTATATTCAAGTACTTTTTCTAAAGCCATAAGACTAACCAACACAGATTTAGAGGTTTTTGACTTAAGTAAATGACTAAGTGCTTCAAAAAGCCCTTGATCAACAAGTGTTTCAATAACACCAGACTCATTTGAAACTATATTCCCAAAGACCCACGACGCTTCATTTTGTAGTTCAGATGATAAACTTGGGATTAAGTTTATAAGATCTTTTAATATACCAGATTTCATTATTGAATTCACTTGCTGATAATCCCCTGCACATAAATTAGATAAAGCCCATATAGTTTCTTGACGTACAGCAGCATAATTTATATTAAGACAATGCTTTAAAACTCTCAACCCTCCAGCTTTAATAACTTGTCCAGCTTCATAATCACTCCCTCCAATTATATTCCCCATAACACTTAAAGCTGGGATCGCAATATTATAATGTTGACTCATAGCTAATATGCAGACATCTTTTAACACATCAAGTTGTAAAAACTCATAAATAAAATTTTTTTGTTCAGTAACTTTACTTGTCGCAAAAAGCACATTACCAATTAATTCATTAAGTTCTTTATGCATCATAATACATTTCCCAATAACAGGCATGAAATCATTAGCATATCTTATAGGTAATGGGCTTATACGGAAAATATTACTCAAAGCCCAACACCCTTGTCTTATAGTCGAGATTTTCATTGAATTCATAGTTTTTTTTATAATCTTATCTAAAACCCCAGATTCAAGTACTGCATCTCTATATATATGTGAATCTGAAGCTAAATTACCTAATGCCCAAATCGCTTGTTCTACAAGTTCATCAATATCTGAACTTAAAATATAATCAAGACCTTGTAAACATCCAGCATTTATAAGTGCACTTATACATTTTTTATTACCAGTACACATATTTGTTATAGCCCAAGTACATTCGTATTGGATTTGAGGACAATCATCATAATAAAGTTTTGGGATTATTAAAGGTAATGCACCAGATTTTATTACTTGGGAAATTGGCGTATCAAGTTCTGATAGGATTTTACGGATTGCTTTTATTCCTGAGAGATTTTGCTTTTTGTCTAAACTTTGGAGTTGATCAAGATAATCGTTTAGGTTTGATATGTTGTATGACTGATTTGGGATATCGTCTTGGAGGATCCATTCGATTGAGTATGTTTTAAGGGGTCTTTGTTTAGAGGTACGATCTGAACGTTTTTGTGTACGGAGCTCAACTTGGTCTTTTGCACGTTTTTCAATGAGGTTTAAGTCGGTAAAAGGAGATTTAAAGGTGTTGTTTCGGAATGAGAACTTTTCTTCGTAGGGAAAATCCATTTATGGGGGGTTGTGTATAAGATAAATATTTTATTTGGAGTGTTTAGATTATGATGATATTGTAAGGGTAGAGTGAATTTGAGAAGAAGGAGAGGAGGGATTTTGGAAATATGGATGGAAGGGGAATTTTTTCGAGTTTTTTATGTTGAGGCTTTTAGGGTGATACTTTTAGTTATGATTGTGTTGAGGATTTTAGATTTCGGCCTTTTGTGGATTTATGGATTGGAGGTATAGAATTAAGATGAAAGGAGGAAAGATAGGTAAATAAGATGCTAATTTAAATATAGAATTTTATATTGAAGAATTTTGCTTTTGTGTATTTATTTGATAAATTAAGGGTATTTAAGATTGTGAGAATTTAAGATTTTGNATAGAATTTTATATTGAAGAATTTTGCTTTTGTGTATTTATTTGATAAATTAAGGGTATTTAAGGTTGTGAGAATTTAAGATTTTGTACTTGTGAATTTTATATAATTTTTGATTGTTTTTTGGTGCATTTTATCTATATATAAGCCATAACAAGTTTTAATTATATATAAAATAATTATTATAAATCGTAATCATCAATATTATTACAAACTATTTCTTAAATCATTCAACTAAACCCATCACATATTTCCAAACAAAAACTCATTATATTCTTAAATACAAGATATTCTCCTTCCGTATTCAATACAAAAAATCATAACACATAATAGCAAACCTTAAAAAATTTACCTAATTCATTATTTAATCTAAACCACCCCAAACTTCCTCACATAATGAAACCCAAAATAATTTCCTTACATCTATTTTTTTATCCCTTCATATTTTCAAAACCCTAACACCCAACATAAAAAACCTTTGAACCTTAAAATCAAATCTAAAACCTAATCAACCCATCAACTCTATCAATAAAAAACCCTTCTTCTATCTTTATTCAACATTATCCAAAACTCACACTATAATTCCAAAATCCCATATTTCTAATCCCAAAAATATAATGTCATCATCAACCACATCACAATCATCACGGCCAGTTTTTTCACATGAAATCGACACAATGATAACAATCTGCAACAAAAAGCTTAAAAACAACCCAGACGACACAAAAGTTCTCCTTTTGCGGGCTTCAAATTACATCAAAAAAGGCTTATTTGATCAAGCAATCCTCGACTGTAACAAAGTTCTTGAAATAGACCCAGAAAACCCAGGAGGGTTTTATATACTAGGCAACTGTTATGAGAAAATTGGAGATTTTGATATGAGTATTATCAATTATACAAGGACATTACAGATTGACCCAGAACATATAAACGCTGCATATGCTAAAGCTGCATGTCAGAATAGAAAAGGAAATTTTGCCCAAGCAATAGAAGATTATTCAATAGCTTTAGAAAAAGATAAGGAGGCTAAGTATGCATCAATCAAAAAATTAGTCAAAACTAAAAACCAAGGATGCATATCTGTAAGGCCTACAACACCTATTAATTTCCAAGATAGAAGCATATCTCCAATGGCTTCAAGACGTGTTCTTATGCCAAATGAATCAAATTTTACTCAATCTTCTATGGAGACTGCTTATAAAACCGAATCCCCTGATGTTGAAGCTCTACATAGTCAAGGCTATACTGCTAGACAACGTGGGGACTTCTCTTTGGCTATTGACTTTTATAATGAAGCTTTGAAAATCAACCCAAACCATTTCAAATCCTTATTCAATCGAGCTTTTGCTTTTGATAAACTTAACAACTATGATCTTGCTATTTCTAGTTATACTCAAGCTATAGATATCGACCCTAACAATGCTTATGTGTATTATAATCGAGGTATCTCTTATGATAAAAATGAACAACTCCAACCGGCAATTGAAGATTTCACTAAAGCTATACGACTTGAACCTAATAAAGCTGATTTTTATCATAACAGAGGTTTCGCATACCGGAAATTAAAAGACTATGAAAAAGCTATAAAAGATTATACAAGTGCTTTAAAAATCGATAGTAAACATTTCAAAGCTCTATACAACCGAGCATTTTGTTGGGATAAACTAAATAAAATCAAAGAAGCTGAACGTGATTATACAGAAGCTTTACGTTTACAACCAAATAACGTAAATGCTTTACATCATTTAGCGACATTAAAAGAAAAAGAAGGTGAATTAGAAAAAGCTTTAGAATGTTTCACAAAAGTCTTAGAAATCGAACCTGAATATACTCCATCATATAATGGTAGAGGGTTAGTATATGATAAACAAGGGAAATTTGTTGAAGCTATACAAGATTTTACAATTTGCATCCGTTTGGATAAAGAAAACCCTGTTTATTGGCACAATCGTGCTTGTTGTTTGAGGAATTCAGGTCAATATCAACAAGCTTTAAATGATTTTAATAAAGCTTTATCTTTGGATTCATCTAATGGGGTTATTTATGCGAATCGTGCATTAGCATGGAGGAAAATAGAAAAGTTTGATAAAGCGATTGAGGATTATACTGAAGAAATCAAACAAAATGGGTATACGGTGAAATCTTTGAATAATCGGGCTTATTGTTATGCGAAATTATGCCTTTTTGAGAAAGCGATTGAAGATTATACGAAAGTTTTGGATAAGGAAGTGAATAATTTGCATGCGTTACATAATAGGGGGATTAGTTATGAGAGGAATAGGCAGTATGAAGAAGCGATTAAAGATTTTACGTTGGTGATTGAGTTGGATTCGGGGAATGCTAATGCGTATTTTAATAGAGGATGCTGCTTTGATGCAACGGGACAACTGGATAAAGCGATTACTGATTATTCGAAAGCTTTAGAATTGGATATGTGTAATAAAGATAGTAATTAATATGATTATATGTGAAAGAATAAATTGAAGATTATAGGTAAAAAACGAATTTTCAATAGCTAAGAATCCAAGTGATATAGAAAATATTATAATATGGGTTGTGACAAGATGAAGATTTATGCTAAAGCTGTATGGGAAGAAGTAACTTTTTGGGTCGAGGTCTTTGCCGACTTCCTAGGCTGGGATAGAAGCCCCTACCATTGGGTTTTTGAACAGTACGAGCGGGATATTGAAGAAGCTCGCCATCAAGCTGAAATAAGAAAAAAACAGGCAAAGTATTTCAAAACCAGCTAAAAAACTTAAACTTATCATATCTCTTATCTTTCTATTAGATTCCATTTATTTTCTTCTAAAAACACAAATTTTCTCATTTTTTGATATTAACAGAACTAAAACTTCAAATGCTTTTTTTCTTAAGTTCCATTACTGCATCATCTGTGCTTCATCAAAGCCTTCTGTATACATTTCAACTTCTAAAAGATACAAATTGTATTATATCCTTTTAGTTTCAATTCTCTTTTGAGTTTTCCAGTATTTTTATATCAAAATCAAACTATTTTAAGTCTAGAAAATGTTCAGGCTCAATACCAATATAAAGTATACTTAAAGCTTCATACCATGGTTTATAATATAAAGCACATATTATTCCCCAAAAGTCCATAGTAATCGAATCCCAACCAAGGTTTAAATTATCCATATTAGTCTTATATACAAATAACTAATCATCCTCAAATCCTTTATATAGTAAAAATTTCAGCCCAAGCTATAACTGAAAACCAAGGCAAATGTTCAATTATAGCTATAATATGATATTCACTTTTGAATGCCCTTTTAATATAATTCCTATATGATAGTTTTCTTTTGGGTCTGAATGAATTTTAAAATAGATGATTAAGAAGATTTGAAGATAATTAAATTTCTCTTGCATAGATTTTGATTATCGTTTATTTATTTGAGCTTATGGATTATTTTTTATATATAAAATCTATGAAAGATGAGGATTTAATATTGCTGATGAGGTTTAGTAGATGATTTTTGGATTGAGAATTTGGATAAGAGAGTGTAAATGTATGATTTTTGTAGGAGTTTAGGAAGTGGAAGATTAGGATGTAGGTTAGAGTTTTGAGGTGGATGAATTGTAGAGAAGGTTTATATTGAGGCCTAGAAGGTTTGAAGATTTTTTTGAAGGATAGGATAAAGGCTTTATATGGGCAAATGCTAATGAATATACACAACAAACCTAATAATGTGTTCAAATTTATCATAGTCTTAACTATATATTGATTAAAGAATAAAGTTCTAATAATATGATTGGAAGGATGGAAAAGTAAATGCTAATCAGCGAATATTTTTTCAAAATAGTAATGATCGGGGACTCAGGAGTAGGCAAATCCTGTTTACTAACAAGATATGCTGAAGACGAATTCAATGAAAGCTACACTGCAACAATAGGTGTAGATTTCAGATCCAAAATACTTACAGTCGACAATAACTTCGTCAAACTTCAAATAGTAAACACTATATAGTGGGATACAGCAGGACAAGAACGTTTTAAAGCAATAACAACAACATATTACCGAAATTCAGATGCAATAATATTAGTTTTTGATAAAAACAGTCATGATTCATTCAGACATATAAACGATTGGATGAAAGAAATCAATGATCATGGATTTGAAAATGTAGTTAAAATGATGATTGGGAATAAAGTAGATTTGGGTAATGATGTAAGTAAAGAAGAAGCAGAAGATAAGGCTCGGAGTTTTGGTATTGAATATGTTGAGACTAGTGCTAAAAATTCTTATCAGGTTGATTTAGCGTTTATAAATATTGCAAGACAGTTAATTAAGGAAAGTAAAGAGTTTGGATCTTCCCCAAAGATGCCTAAGTTGGTCCTTGCTAGCGAAGAAACTAAGGATAGTTATGACAATTGTTGCTAAAATTTACTTTTATAAATTTTTAGGCTAGTTTAACGAATACAAAAAACAAACGATTTTCTTAGATTCATATATAAAACATAATCAAAAACCTTATATCAAAATAAATTACATATCATTAATACTTATTTTTATTTGTATTAGAACTATAGTTTAAAGTTTCTTCACCTTTAACTATATCTTCATACCCCTTAATCACAGTATCATTATTATTTTCTACCTTATTCAGTTTATTTCCCTTCCTTCTTTTCATAAGATAATCAAAAGTTGTCAAACCTTTCCACTTCAACCAAATGTGAAAAAAGAGCAAATTACCAGAAAGCAATAAGCTTATAACCCCATACCCAAATAAAATAATAACTTGAGCAATCCATGCTTTAATATTCTCCCTTTCATGAATAATCTCTTCAATTTCCTTCTTGTTTTTCGTATAGTCAATCAGCAAACTCAATGCAAAAGTTACAACTATCCCAGAATTCATAAACAGTCCAGCCAAAGATATGAAAAAATGCTTATAATTTTTCCTCCCAACACAATTGTTGAGCCATACACAATGGTGATCAAAACCATCAACACATCTTTCACAAGGTCCACAGTGTTTACTTGTTTTACTAACATTAGATTTACACAAATTGCATACAGGCAAAGGGTTTTTACCAGGAAGGACCAATGCTAACTTACTAACCTCATCAGTAGGGTTGATAAATGATGCTAAAAAACCAAAAACAAAAACAATCAGTAATGATAAATGATATAAAACTCCACAGACAATCTAATTAGAAAATACTTTTTGAGGATATTCCAAAGCTGGGATTACAGATATTTCATTAGTTGCTATTTGGTATAAAATAATCAACCAAAGGAATACTTGTAAAGGGTGTAAAGGTAGATTAAACCCATTTTTTCTCATGATGATAATTATTTAAAGCATAGTAAAAAAGGTTTAAATTTAGTTAAATATTTATTCCAATATGTGAATCCTCCCTTTTTCTGTTATGTAGATATCATGGGTATCTGAATTACAGCCAATAGTCTGAACTTTTTTTATAGCGAAACCAATATCATAAGTTTTTCCATCAAAAATCAACTCTTTCCCTGATGTTGAACATAAAATTGACTTACCTAATAAGTCAGCAAATACATAGTCATTATATTTGACTGAGAACTCTTTAACTTCTTTATCAATAATAACACCTGAACCGTTAGCGAAAATCCCTACCGATGCTTCTTGACTACTTAGTTGATAATATTGTAACAATGCCCCTTTTTTTATATAAACAGTTTGTGAACTTGCTAGGTCTATATATTGTAAATGGCATCCATTCATACTGATAACTAGTTTTCCTTGTATGATTTCAACAACATTTATATCATTTAAAGACCCAATTGTGTATTGTTTACAGATTTGGGCTCCTGGGCTTATAAGGCCAATTGCTGTTGATGATGCATGTTTTTGCCAATATATCAGGGTATTAGAAGAGTAAGCAAAAGATAATTCATTGTTGTTAGGGAAAGCGTATAATAAAGTGTTTTCTTGTAAGGACCAGATCTGTAGATTTGTTTGGGTATATAAAGCTATGATTCCTGATTTTTCGTTAATCTCTTTTATGTTAGATAATGAGATTTTTAGGTTTTCTAATATAGGAAACCTGTTAATTTTATCAGTTTGTAAATCGGAAAGACTGAGTTTGTAGATAGAAAGTGAGTTTTGTGATTGAAATTTGGAAATAACGATAAGATCAGTGTCGAGGAGTACGCATTTATAAGCATGTTCAGATGGTTCAGTTAGAATTGTCCCTTTGTGGTCACGGAAAATGTCATAGAAAATAACCCGGCCTTGATTATCTAATGTAAACATGAGATTTAATTTCCCAGAAATCCATATGAGGGTAGAGTTCGGGTGAAAGGTTGGGATGGTAGTTTTTTTTAGGATTTTCCCTTGGGACCAATCTTTTTTTACTTCTGGTATGTCAAAGTGATAGGATTCACCAAGTTCTCTACTGAGTAAGAAAGCGCTTATCTGATTGTTATTCATTATTTAAATAATGTGCGTCATGTTTTCGAATTAGCCGCACTTGATTTTTTTTCATATATTGGCGGCATTTTTAGGAGTTGGGTTTTGGGCTTTATTTACGATTAGGATTTTGGGCAAAGGTGTTGATAGGGTGCTAATTATTTAATTCAACTAGATGGGCTGGGCGTGTTAGATGAAAATTGTAATTATTAAGAGGAGAAAATATTGGGAAATAAAGATAAAAGATTGTTTAGGGTAAAATATACTTGATATAATTGAGGTTTGTTTAGAGTAAATAGTTTTGATGATTTGTATTTTTAATAAAGATAGGGTTTATTAGATTAAGATTGATATGGGTATTTAAACTATTAGTTTTATTATTGTGGTGTGTAGTATAAGAGGTTATTTTAATCATGTAGTGAGTTTTATCGTGCTGGTTTTTGATTATAAGAGTTTTTTTCAGGATTGACCATAAATGATCTTGCTTTCATTTTTTTAAATGTAGTGAAAAACCAAGTAAAATGCTGAAATTATAATTAAATGTGGATTAAAATATTTTTCTCATATCTAAACTTTAGAAACCAATCTAATTTCTATTATCAACACCAAGAATTATAGTTCCCTAATTACTATTTGATTATAAACCAATAATGGGATAAAATAAAAACTATAATACTTTTATGATCATAAGCATACAAAAATACATTACAATATATTCATAAGTTATATACCTAATATTTCACAATTTCCTTTAAAGCCTTTCTAATCTTTAGACTAAGAATTTTATCCTATTTAACAATGGCATACAAATTTCCTCTAATCTACCTGATGATCTTAAAAAATCATATATTTCTGTTAAGATTATCAAAATCCACAGTTTTCCTAATGGCATACAAATTTCCTCTAATCTACCTGATGATCTTAAAAAATCATATATTTCTGTTAAGATTATCAAAATCCACAGTTTTCCTACCTGAGGCCATTTTAAAATATGTTTCCAATCTTATCCCATAATAAAATTATCCAGCCAATCATCATAAATCCTCATCCTTACATATAAACCAAATTTTTTTAAAGGAAACTAAGACTTACTTAAGGTTTATTACCCTTAACAATATCTAAGATTTGGGTTCTTAGATTAGGCAAAGTGGCAATACGAGAAGTTTGATGCTTTTTCTCTTCAAGCCACACTTTACCTTTACGCTGTTGAATCGCCCATTCACTCATATCAACAACACTTCCAAGGTTGATTTTCATGCCTTGATGAGCAACCATATGGCCGACAGCAGTAAAAAGTAAAGGACTGCAAAAGTACCAAGAAATACTTTTAGATCCTAGTGCTGAAAGAATTCCAAGAGCAACACCACCTATAGCGATTTTATAGTTGAAATACCAGAAGAATCCACCTGTAGGTTTTTTGAAGTAACTATAAGCGTTGTGAATGGTTCTGTTATTAGAAATTTCTTCGAATTGGGCGATTTCTTCAGGTTTGATTTCACCAAGTTGCTGCATGTTATCTACAAACTGTTTCTTTAGAAGCTTTTCCTGGTAGAACAAAGGGTATAAAAAGCTTGTGGGAAGGGTATTTGCTGCTTTTGTTAGTGAAAAGTCGTACATGTCTCGATAATATTCCCAGTAATCCCAGTTTTTGTCAACTAGTCTGTTCCACTCTTCCATTGTCCCCATATTTATTAATAGTCATTATTTTATATGAGATTTTTCTTGATTAAGAGTTTGAGATTTAAGGTTTTAGATAGTGGATTTAGAAATAAATATGTTGAAAAAATCATCAAAGGAAAGTTTTGATTAAAAATGTATATGAAAATATCATGATGTATACTAGAAAGCTATAACTGCCATGCGATTTGGTTTAATATCATAGTTTTTTATTGCCAAATATATTAGCATATATGAAAAAGTGTATATTCTAGCTGTTATTTTAAACTAAAACATTCAGCATCCAGCCCAAATCTTAAACTCCCACAATTCCAAACCTAAAACCCATTATAAAAACTTAAATTCAGCTTTCCTTCCAAAAACACCTATTTCTCTATTAATATTACTCAATAAAACCCCAAAAAACACTAATCCCTAAACCTAACAATAAAACCCACCTTAATTTATTATCTAAGATTTCCCAGCTTTACTTTCTTCCTCACCTTCGACTTTTCCTTTCTGTCTCAAACTTGCCTCAATCTCCAAATTCTGTTCAAACCCCAACCTTGTATAAACTTCCCTAAGTATTCTTTTCAAATAATTATAATCAGGTCTATCTTCAAATCTTAATCCTCTTGAATAATTAAACAAAACAACAAACTCATTAGGCAAACCCGCACATAAATTTTCAACACTAGTCTGTAGTTTTTTTTCCATAATATTCCTATACTTTTCTGCTTTAGTATTCCCTGGAAGCCCTTGCCAAGGTAATGATCCTTTCAACAAATACAAAAAAACATTAGCAAGACCTTCAATATCATCACGTCTAGCTTGTTCAATCCCCATACAAGTACTTAAAGATGCATATCTAGCTGTTCCTGTCATACTTTTACCTTCTCTATATGGTATATGCAGATTAGTTTTAGAGTCTCTATATTTTTTAGCAAGACCAAAATCGATAACATAAACAATGTTGCTTTTATTGTTAAGTCCCATGAGGAAGTTATCAGGTTTTATATCTCTATGAAGGAAGTTCTTAGAATGGATGAACTCGATCCTTGAAATCATCTGGTCAGCTAATAAAAGCACAGTTTTCAATGGTAATCTACCTTTATTTGATTGTAGTAGGTCTTCTAAGGACTGACCTAAGAGTTCCATGACAAGAACATTATGAGAACCTTCGACACCATACCAGAATATTTGAGGGATGCCAACTTCTCCTTGGAAGATACGGTAAAGACGAGATTCATAAAGTAACTGAGGATGACTTGTGTGGACTTTTTCGAGCTTTGCCGCAACTTGTTCACCAGTTGTAATACTTGTTGCTAAGTAGATGTCCCCGAAAGACCCTGATCCTATTTTCCTCCCGACACGATATTTGCTAGCAATTCTGAATTCCATTTAAATTAGCTTTTTTCATAAAGGGTTAAGCTCTTTTTGAGTAAAGTGAGGATTATATTGGGAAAAGTTGGCAGTTTAAAAGGAAAAAATGTTTTTTAAGTTTTTGTGACAGTTAAAAAAGAAGAGAGATATGGTAGGACTAGGGAAGGTGATTTGAAATTAGCGTTTTAAGTGTATTTTGTGAGTAAAGTGATGCAGGTGAAAAATTTAAATTTAGTATTTTGAGGATAATAAAAAGAGATGATAGGAATGAGAGTTTTATGGTGTATGCTTTAATAGAAAATGAGCATATTTTTTGATTTTTATAGATTTATTAACTATACTTTACTGCTTTATATATTTGAGAAGTTTTATGAAAAAACAGTTAAAGCGCTTTTGAGTATTATAGTTTAATTTTAAATATAGAATTGTGAATATGACTTGTAATAAGATGTGCGCGATTTTATTGAGGGTGTTGGAGGAGTTTATGGCTTAGGGCTTTCAAGTAGCGGGATTTTGGAAATAATGAATATTTGTTGTATGCTTGATTTTTCACTATATTTTTATATAGAAAGTTATTTGGTATGCATGGCAATGAGATTTGCTTGCTATTTTATTATAAATATCTATACTAAGCAAGCCTTTTTTATGTGTAAATCTATACAGTATTGCTTTTTATTTATATAAATCTATGCAATATTAGCATTTTCTATATATAAACATATACGTTATTAGATTCTCGTATATATAATCTAACCATACTAACCTGATTGAGGCTTTGTATACTACATAGACAAAATTAGTGGTCACAGCAATATAGGGTCTATGAATGGAGTATCTTCAACGAACTTGAATCTTTATGCATAATAAAAATAGCAGGTGATGCAACTTCTATGCTATATTCACATATACCTATAAAGTCTTAATGCATATCATATAGAAAAAAATGTAAATTTAATCGAAAACATAAGAAGGATTGATATTAGATTAATATCTCAGACTATTTTAAAAAAATTGATTAAAAAATAAAATACGACACTTGCTATAAGAAATTTTATTGACAACCTTAAGTAATATTTTCTATAATAATATTCCTAATATAATCTTCCATAATAAAACTACTTATCATGAAGTTCTCTATACCCTGGCCAATTAGCCGGTGCTATCCCTCCTTCAGAATTAATAAAGTCAAGCAATACCTGACAAGGGCCATCAGGTCCCTCCTTCAAATCCTGAGCTCTCTGGAACCCAGCTTTAGCCTCAGTCCACTTCCCATCCAAATAATCCTGTAACGCAATACTAAACTCTTTCAAAAACGCTTTAGAAACTGCACTACGCATAATAATCAAATCATCATCGTCTTCCCACATTTCATAAACATTATATTCCCCTTTCATAGTCTTCTCCCTCATTTTCTTCCTGGCTATTCTTCCCATAACCCTTACTCTTTTCATATTAACTTTTTCTTTAGATTCAGGCATTGGTTTTAATAGATTTGGAAACACATCACAAGTATATAATTCAATTGGTTGTTTACTACCTTTAACTGTAACTTTATCTATACGACGAAGTTTTGATCTTGTTGTTTGTGAGCATATTTCATATAAAAGACTACTTAAAAGGATATGAACACCGAATTGTTTAGTTGCAGCTTCAAGTCTTGAGGCCATATTAACATTTGGAGATAGGTATGATGCGTCTATTTTGAACTCAGAACCAATGGCTCCTTCAATTGCCCAACCTTGATGAAGTCCAAAACCCATTTTTACTGAGAAACCTGGAAGTCTAGCATTGAGGCCTTCATGTTTACGGTATTTTAGGATTTTTGGATTTTTGTGAATTTCAGCGATTATTTTGAGAAAACTTATAACGGCCATGTCGGATAGTTGCTGGACGAATTGGTCTTTGGCTAGGATGTAGCTTTTGGAGTCTTCGCTTAGGGTTAGAACTGTGTCTGGGAATTTCCATACTAGTAAAAACGCGTCTCCAATGTTTTTATTAGCACTTCCACTAAAGTAATCAACAGTTTTATGGACAATATACGCAACTTCATTGACGTAGGATAGAACTTCCTGCTGAAGGACATCAGTAGCATCAGCAAAGTCCCTAATATCGCAAAACCCAAAAATGCAGTGCGTTTTTTTCCCTGGTATCATCGGATCAACTTCTCCTCCACCCTTTTGCATATTAGTTGCTATAATCTCAGAACCCGCTTCACCAAAACCTAAAGCTAGCAATGCCCCAATTTTATTCAAAGTTGTTTCAAGTATCACAGTTTCCATTGGTTCTTCATGTTCCTTTTTATTTTCTTGAGCTTTTTTATTCTTATTATCATTTTTATTAGATTTTACCTTGCTATTTTCCTGTTCTTTTTCATTATCTTGAGATAAATTTTTGATTTGATTTTTTTTTATCCTCGTATGAGTCAGCCTTCGAGTTTTAGGCAAGAGTTTTCTAGCTTGAGCAGCAGCTTTTTCTTCAGCAGCTATTTGAGCCATTTCTTCAACAACTTCTTTTTTTTCTTGCTCCTGTGCAGCTTCTAAAGGGTTTTGGGAGATTTTTTTAACTTTAGCAATCATACTTTCAATTGGATCAAGTACAAGAATCTGAGCGTCTCTTGCAAGTATACTTGAAGATGTTGCGAGGATTATACAGATGAATATTGTCTTACAAATACTCAGCTCTGAATCAAGTTTTGTACTATATCTTATATCAAAAATAGCGACACTATAGAATTCATAATCACTAGCAACATTTGGAAGAACGACATATTGTTTTTCACTATCTCGTAAAGTAGCGATATCAGTATTACAATACCATTTGTCTAGATTTAATACTTCTAAATATATCAATGGAGTTTTCAAGCCTGAATGCTCCTTAATATAACTATCCCATGCCATTCTAAATTTTGAAGCGTCTCCTGTGAAATTATCTAAAACTTTCAACCCATATTCATAGCTAGTATTTTCATCAGTATATAAAGTATTCAAAAAAAATGGCACCATAATAAGCACACCTAATACTAACATAATAACTCTTCTTGTTGTGAGCTCTGATAATTCTTTACCAACTTTACTTTCTTCATGCACTTGTGGTTTAAGTCGATTTTCCTCATCTTCAGCTTCAGGATCAAGTTCATCTAATGAATTACTGTTATGAGAGCTATGACCTTTATTCTGAAGCTCAGGTGAAACAAAAAAATCATCAAATCGAGACCCACTAAAAGATGCTGACATTGAAGCATTTGCACTATCTGGAGGATTGTAGTTTCTATCAGGGACAATTGACACTGGGATTTTTTTTATGGGGACACTTCGAAAATTAGCCACACCTCGAACTAGCTTCTGGTCATTAGTATCCTTGCTAGCATCACTAGCCATTTTGTAAAGTTTTACTATACGGATTAAACGAATCACTCTTATGATTCTGATAATACGAGCTGCTCTTGTCCCTGCTCTGGAGGCACGTCCTGCTCTGGCGACTTGGCTTGCTTTAGAAGCGGAACTCCCAGATGATGAGCCCCCTCCAGTCACTTCATTCCATACCCAGCCTATATCTGTTATAAGAGAAACAGTTGAAATAAGGTCAAGCCAGAAAAAAAACCCTAGCCAGTAGTCTTTTTTGCATAGAGATGCTAGGGTAATTTCAAGGGTGAAAAAAAAAAGACAGATTGTTGTTATTGCATTAAATGTAGTATCTGCATCAATTGTAAAAGCTGAGACTCTAATATCATCACCAAATAAAGCGTATATTGTTAATATTGTCATCCAGGCTGTAAAAGACCAATGATCAATTACACGAAACATTTGCCCCTTCTATTTTGCTTCTGTTGATGTAAGCTCAGTAGCTAAAGCAATACTACTTGCTGCATTAGGTTCAAAGATGCTTGGACGGCCTTGTCGACTATCATCAGCTGAACTTTGTGCTAGATTTTTTTTAACTTCAGCCATTTTTATAAGAAAAATATTTAAGTTAGGAATAAAACTTGCTGTTATGAAATATTTTGTATATGATGATTAGATAAAAGTTTTAATGGTTTTTATATTGAAAAATAAATTTAANTGTATATGATGATTAGATAAAAGTTTTAATGGTTTTTATATTGAAAAATAAATTTAAAGATTGAGGTTAGAAAATAATTATTAGGGTGTAGAAGCTTTATAATATTGCTTATGAATTAAGATTAGGTTTCATATTTTAGGTTAGAAAAAAATTTATAGGAAAGAGATGATTATTGAAGTAGAGAGACATTTTTATGTTGAAAATAGTAATAATTATCAAGATTAAGTTATAAACCTAATGTATTTTCTAGTTGAAATTCTATGCAAAAACTCATTTTTCTACTATTAAAAATCATCACATCCAGCTTCCAGCATATTTACCAATTCATCCTATAGCCGATATCAAAGCCTTCATAATTCTTCCAAAGTTCTTCATCCATATCCCAAAAAATCCCAATTTAAAAAGCCTAACCCATATCATAAAATATGCTCGAATCAAGGAACTCAGCAGAAGACCCCGATACTCTACAACTATCTAACCTCTTAAACTCCCTTGAAGGCGAGCTTGAAACCTCCTACCTCGAGAGACGACAGCTTCAAAAGCTCAGAAAATCCACATCATTAGAAGAGCTCCAAGATGCTGTTGAACAAATATCTCATCGAGAAAAAGACTTACAAGCTTGTATCGGTATATCCAAAATGCTCATAGAAACAAATGAAAAACTCCATATAAGAAACCGTGAACTTGTTCATGAAAAACAAAAACTTGAATTTCAAAGCAAAACTTACATACAAGAAATAGAAACATATAAAGAAAAATTAGAACGTTCAGAAGAGAGGGTATTAGAAATAAATGCTGCTTTAGTAAAAGCTGAGGCATCATATATAAAACTCTCAGCTGAAAGTAAAGCTAACAGTGAAATCGTGGGTAAAAATTCAAAAGTGTATTCGGATATAGAAACTATAAGCTTAGATAAGTATGATGCAGATATTACTGAAATTACTGAGCGTTATAAGTATGAATACGAACAGGTGATCCGTAATTTGTATACAGGTTCTAAGTCAAAATCTGAAGAAAAACTCAAAACCACAGAAGAAGAGCTTGAAAAAGTCAAGTTTTCACTTTCATCAATTGAGTCTAATTATGAAAATCTACTTAAAGAACTTAACTCATATAGAAAAACTTCAAAAAAACGTGAAGAAGACCTTGTTCTCACTCAAGAGCAACTACAAAACTTAGGCCTTAGGTTTGATGAGCTACACACAAAACATCAGGAGCTGATTGACCACAGTGAAAAACTTGCAGAAGAAATTGAACTTATACAAGCATCTCAAGCATATCGCCAGCCTGAGCATCATGCCCGTGAGAATAAAAGTTTGAAAATCGAATTAGAAGACCTTGAAGAAACATTAGAAGACACATTCCCTGAGTTCTCTGAACCTATAAAGAGGACTCTTAGCCTAAGGAACTCTTTTCGTGTAGGTCCAAGAAGTTTACAAATAACAAAATCAAATGAAATTCATATAAACTCTATAAACATACGTAAAAATCCAAGTGAAGAGTACTTTTTCCTAACAACTCAAGCAATAAAACTAAACTCTCCATATATGGACGTAATCTGCTTAGAATCCCCTAAAGTACTTTTTGATCAAGCTATTAAATCTAATATTCCTTTCCACAAATGGTATGAGTGGATTGAAAAAAAACTCACAGCTAAGTATTTAGAAAGCTTATATAAAAAACCTGAGATTAAAAACAAAAGTTAGTTTAAAAAAAAATATTAAAATATGCTAGTTTTTATCTAAGCTGTATGAAATTTCAATGCTTCTTCATAGATCATGTTTTGGAGGATTTCTTTAGTTGGTACGAAATTGTCGAAGCTCCAGTCAAATTGAACTGGGGATACTGGCTCTTCATCAGGATTATGGAGTCCATTAAAATATGGATGTTCTAAGCATTGTTTAACAGTCCATCTTTTGGTTGGATTGAAGACAAGCATTTTGTCTAAGAGATCTAAGGCCACTGGGTGACCTTTCGGGTAGACGGTGCTCCATTTAGTTTTTTCTTTTTTGGCTAGTTTGTTGATGAACCTTTTGGCGGCTGGATTTTCTATAAACTCCATGTCTTCAGGAGAGGGCGACCCAAGAACAGCGATTATTTTTTGAACTAGGTCTAAATAATCCTCGCCTGGGAAAAGAGGATTCCGGCCTAAGAGCTCAGAAAATACACACCCTATACTCCAGACGTCGATTTGCTCAGTATACTGAGATGAATTCAAAACAACTTCAGGTGCTCTATACCACCTAGTAACCACATACTCAGTTAAATTCTCAGTATTTACATCATACCCACGAGCTAGACCCAAGTCACAAATTTTCAAATCACATTGTTTGTTAAGCAAAAGATTTGAAGGTTTTAAATCTCTATGAATAACATTAGCTGAATGAATATACAACACCCCACGGAGGATTTGATACATAAAATATTGTATATGTTCATTGCTCAATGCTTGCTTTGAATATATAACTCTATGTAAATCAGTTTCCATCAAATCTGTTACTATGTAGATATCGTTATAACCAGTCCTATGTGGAGGCAGCATAACATCTAATAGGCTTATAGTGTTTTCATGATCAAAAAAACCGAGTAGTTTAATTTCACGTACAATACGTTTAGCGTCAACTAAATCTTCGAAAGCATTTGGCACTTTCTTTATAGCAACTTTGGTCCCGGTTTGATGATCATGTGCTGATACAACTACACCATATGCTCCATGACCGATTTTTTTAATAAACTCATACCTATTGTCTACAATAAATGTAGTCCCTCCCGCTGAGAACTTGTTTTTACCTTCTGGAACTGGTTCTTCCATTATTATTATAGTCAAATTTCTAGTATTCTTAGAAACTAAGAGTATTACATTTTAAAATAATATCTCAACAAAAACTATAAAATACTTTTCTATAAAGAAATATCTTCACTAGTCAATATTTTATAAATAAAAACAATAAGCAAATTATCTTAAAATCCATGACAATAAACTTATAATTACCAATTCTTCAAAAAATACTATTTTCCATATTTCGCTCGGGTTCTTGAGCTAATGCTGATATTCTCATATGAGCGAAATCCCAAGACAGTATTTCCCTTAAGGTAGCTTTTTTCATTTTTTTTTCTGTATTTTTATTCCCATTAGCCCCTAATGAATCAGTTTTGTTTCTGACTTCAACCCATTTGACTATACTTTTTTTGTTAACCCTTTCTTCTTCTTCTAAGAGTTTTGAGTATAAATTTAAACAACTAACTGTTGCTGGTTGTTTTGTTGAAGATTTTTGTAAATGGGCATAAACTATTGAAGGAAGGCTACCTACTGGGTTTTTAAGTCTACGGATTATTGGCTTAGAAAGACGGGAAAAAACGTTTTTGCTATCGAAACTTGTGTTTTTGTCGATGGAAGTACCTGATTGGCGGAGGAGGTTGGGTTTTTTGGGTTGAGAAAAAGATTCGGAGAGTTTTTTTTTGCGGTTTATTTTGGCTCCGGTCCATTCTTGCCAGATTTCGTTGGCGGATTTGATGAATTTTTCATATTTATCACTGCCTTCGACTGGGAAGATTTTTTTAAAACCCCCTAAGTGCGTGTTTTCCCAGAGGTCACGCTGCTGTTTGAACTGTCCAATTTTTTCTTCTCTCTCTTCCCTAGAAAATTTCTCAACTTTCCCAGTAACACTTCTTTTAAAAATATCTTCCTTCTGTTTCTTAAAAAACTTTGCCCTGTTATTTGGACATATCCCCAACAACTTAAACGTATCAGTAATCAGTTTTTTTTTCACATTAAAATCCAAAGGAGAATCTGTAGAAAAACTAGGTGTATGATTAACTTCCAGTACATAAGGTTTAAGTTTTGAATCCAAAATCACATCAAAGCCCAGAATTTCAAAGCACATTGAATTAGAAAAATCATCAGGTTGACACGATTTGTAATGATGACTCAAATTTGGCTGTATTGAACATATTGTTTTTATAATAATATCTTCAATTTGTCTCATAAGTCCATCAACATCAATTCCTATACCAGAAAGATATGAAAAAGTCGATTGCAAAGACCGTTTATGACCTAAATTATCTTGTGTTGAGTCTGTGTTGTGAATGAAATTCGGGTTCGATTTATTTACAGCATAATTCGTCAGATGCATAAATGTATTCTGAAGATTATTTTGACTTGGTCGTATATACTTATCCGTTGCAAATCTTGTCAGTCCTTCTTTATGAATAAAAATTCTCAAAGGATCACATCCTGTCAATAAAACATATATACGTAAATCAAATTTCAATCCTTCAATTAAAAAAGGTTTGCTTATATATTCTTGTACCACATGCTTTTCTCCTGAGTCTATTTCATCAATTCTTCTTGTTAAATATATACCTCGTCCTTGACATGATGCTTCAGGTTTAACTATAACATAAGCATTTTTCTTTGATTGGATAAAACTCTTCAAATCTCCCATATCGCAAGGAACCACCCACGTACGAGGGAAAAAATTATACTCGGCTGGAAAAACTTTTTTGAGTTTATTTAAATTGTAAGCCAAATAGTTTTTACGGGATATTGCGTACATCCCTGGAAAGTGGTTTATTTTCTGATAATGCTTCATTCTTACGAGCTTTTCAGGTGTTACAGCATGGTCAGTCCATAAAACGTCCCATTCATCATCATCTTCTATAAGACTCACGTTCCAAAGAAATATTTTTTCAGAGACGTAGCGGACGATGTCATATTGGGTGTCTGAAATGTTGCAGATTATTTTTGGTTTTCGTTTTTCGAGAGTTTCTTGGTTATTTGAGGTGGCCAACATTGCGTGGAATTGTTATTTTAATATTATTATGATTGTATTAGAAGAGGTTGAGAATGGAAGTTGAATTTTATGGAAAGTATTGAGGAAATATTGGAAGGTGATTCAAAATGATTTGAGGAGATAGGATTTAGAATGGAATAAGTTAAGGGGAAAATGATATGGATGATTTATAAATAGATGAGATGGCTATTTTTATACAATCTTAATATTGAAATGATGTTATAATATAGCTGAATATGAATAGGGCTATTGATTATTTAGCATCATTAAAGGTGAAAATTGGACAAAATGGCTCGTTTTACGAGGATGTGTATGATAATTTAAAAATCAAGCATTGCGAAGTTAGTGGCAACAGCTCAAAAGTACTTATAGAGCTTCCTTTACTTCCTCAAATGATAAATATTTTAGGAAATTTAGACACTGGGGCTATTATGACCTTTATTGATCAATTATCAACGATAGCTATAGCAATTGTAGATGATCGTTATAATGTTAGTGTTGATCTTTCAACAAATTTTATTTCTCAGGTCTCAAAAGTGAAAATGTTGGAGTTTGAAATTACATGTCATAATGTAGGAAGAAGATTAGCTTTTACAAGCACTGAGATAAGAGCAGATGGTAAAGTTATAGCTAGAGGAGCACATACAAAATCTATGATTAATTTGAAATGGACAAATTATAAGCTTTAGTCATTTTTAACAATAATCATATGCTATTAAATAAGCAGGACTAATAATTTTTATATATAAAAACAGATATTTTTTTATATAAGAATATATGTCTTTCCATAAAGCAATAGGTGAGTTTCATATATTTAAAGCCGCTTATTTAGGTTTAATTTAAAAAAATAGATTTAAACATATAATAAATTATTATCAAAATCCTGAATCTAAATAGTTTTTCATATCTATAAATAATTTATTATTCCCCAATTGCAATTAACTAACTATTATACAATCTTTCTAAGTCTTGAAAATGGAATATCGAAACCATTCTCAAATATCTTTGCATGCTCATAAATTCAAAACAAACCTAAGCCCTGACATACAACATTCCTCAGTGTCAAAAAATGGTCCAGAAACAGGTAAAATCCTAAAATCTCTAATCGAAGTAAAAAGCGAAGGGAACTTCTATAAAGACTTTCGCCAAAAAACAAACGTCATTGTAAGAGTATTACGTGATAAAGCTAAAGGAGAAAGCATGATTAAAAAGAAACTTGATGCTTTAAAAAACATAGAAAAAATCAAATCCCAGAACAGAAATTCAGCAGATTTTTGGAACAAAAAGAAAGAATATGAAGGGACTATAAGATCTCTTTCTAAAACCCCTTTACTTAAAACCAATAGTCCTAAAGTTGCTAATAAAGGTCTAAAAGCATTTAAAAAGAGATCCCCTGTAATACTTAGTTCATATAGATTTGATTCGAATGTTATCCCACAATGCAGAAAAGAACTTTTGTCTTTGGAGGAGTTGGATTTATATTTAAGATCTAGATATAGATCAAGTAGATATGGTTAATTGCCTTTTTAAGGTTAAATTAGATGTATAAATTCAAGATAGGTTAAGTAAAAGGGAATATTGGTGGGTAGAATACAATTCAGAGTTGCGAATTTTATATAAAAAGATGGTAGAAAATGTTTTTTTTTACAGGCTTGGTGTTTAAAATAAGAATAATATAAGATGATGATGTCTACCTTGCTATTATATACAGAAAAAAGTGAAAAACATTATGAAAGCCATAAAACCGATTTTACATAAGAAATTATATAAAAAATATATTCCTATAAGCTTTGAAGATATGAAATATAAGCAAAAATCCTATATTATTCTGTCAAATTTCCTAAAAACTTTCATTTTTAAGTTTAACTCTGTGCGCATAATAAATAATATGGATATTGATTTATTACATCCAAATCCAGAGGACCAAAGGACAGTCCATAAAAAAAAGCGACTAGTCCAAGGTCCTAATAGTTATTTTATGGATATTAAATGCCCTGGTTGTTATGGTTTAACTACAGCCTATAGCCATGCACAAACTGTAATAACTTGTGAAGGCTGTCAAACAGTTCTTGCAAGGCCATCTGGAGGTAAATGTCAGCTAACAGTAGGGTGTTCTTTTAGACGAAAGGCTGATTAAATTAGTTTAGATGTTTAAACTAGTAATGCACTGGTTTATATAATATTTTTTGAATATTTTTTAGTTTAGATACAATTTCAGCTGGTAAAATTTTCTTGTTTGACGGGAATTATTGTAGAGAAAAGGAGGATTTTATGGAAATAAGGTGGCTTGAAGTTTTGAAAATAGGTTTATTATGAGATTTTAGAATGTGTTAGGCTGTGCCAGAAAAAGGGATTTTGCAGGGGATAATATTTAGTAGAAAAGGGGGGTTTAGGGTTTGATAATTTTTGTATGTTTTTGTTGAATAGGTATGCTAGGTTTATAGGAGTTGAGGATTTTTTATATGAGGAGATAATAGTAAATAAAGTTGTTTATAGACAAGTTAGAGCAGTGTGGAATTTAATTAATTGAGTTTTTTGGGTTAAGTAATAGAAAAATTTAAGAAAGCTATTAGTTTTTATGTTGGCAAATTTCCTATATATAAATAATATATGCTATTAGACCTCCCAAGCGCAATCCTCTATGAAATCTCCCTGTACTTAAATGCAAAAGATATCCTCCATAACTGTGCATGTATAAGCCAAAAAGCTAATATCCTTTTCAATAGTTATCATTTTAAGATTTATTGGATCAAAACCCATTTAAGTATAGCCTTAGACTTAGACCTCTACAGCTTAATAAAAGCATATCTGGATATAAAAATGAATAGCATTGTAAATTTTAAGCCTTGGGTTACCAATGGTGGTGTAAGTGCAAAGGAATATAGAAATTCATATTCAAATATGTGGAAATACAATCCAGATGTATATTCAACATATTATGAAGAGGATAAAAATTTGAAACTAAATAAAAATGTGTGTTGTACTGCTTATTTCAATGGGAAAATACAGAAACAAGACTTTACTGAAGGGTTTTATATAGATGTGTACAAACTGATTTATTGTCCAGAAACAATTAGAGAAAGGTATAAAGTTGAAAATTTAGACTATAATAAAGCATTGATTCTTGATCCTTTAGCCTATAAAAATATAGCAAATTATCAGCAATTCGATTTAAGATTAGAAAGAGGTGCATCAATGCTTACTTTTATACCAAAATACACAATAAAAGCTAGTCCTCTAATTCCTCAAAACATAATACCGATAGTTAAAAAAATTGCTATAGCTCGTCCTTTGTTCTATACAGGTTGTGTCAAATCTTTAATAATCATTTTCTCAGAAAACTCATACGGAAATAACTATGAAGAATTCGACGATTATAATGATATAATGAGCATAGATATGGCAAAGTCTCTTGGAAAAATTGAAAAAGTAGAAGAAAATGATGATTTTGAATGGGTTGAATATGGAAAAAGTAATAAAAAATATTACCCTGTTCTTTGGATGCAGTTTAAAACATGGAAAGCTAATCATACTATCATAACATTAACTAAATGCCATTATCCGATATTTACATGTGTTAAATTAATAGACATTGATGATCGGAGATTAGATTGTGGTCTTGAAAATATGCAACCAAATTATGATATTACGTATACGTTAATGCTTGGGTCTATAGTAGATAAATAATTATAGTTTATTTAACTGATAAAGTAAATAATGATATTGGATAATAATAGAAAATAGATTTTTATGTGATTGAGAAGGAAAAATCATATGGCTTATGGTTTGCAGATGCAATGAAATTTAATATTTAAGTCAATGATTATTATATGCTTTTATGTTCTTTGACTCTGTATTTTATTGTATAAGTTTAGAAATATAAATATCTTAGCTTTTTCTACACTTATTATCATAAACTATAAAAAAGTAAAGCTAACATGACTAGGGCTTTCAATTATCAAACTATTTGAGATTTTAAAATAAATCATTGCATTATAATTAAATAATATTTTTTTTAACACGAGTTTCAAATAAATTTTAAATCTAAGCATTTTGCTTAACTCTTTTCCTTATGTGTGCTGAGCTTAAGGCTTATTTTTGACCTTGGACTATATCATGATTTATATAAGTGAAAATTCATTATGGTAATCAAGTCTAAACTGTAGATCATACTCATATATCGTGCATAAGCTTCAATCTTTCTCAATATCTTCAATATTTTCCTATGAATTATCATAATAATATTCTATTTTATATTATCAGCATTTTTCATGTATTTAATACTTATATAACTAATTTCTTCCTTAACTTTCTTCAAAAAATAAGTTATTTAGAAAGAAATCCTATTGAAGAATCTTCATAATCTCCTTAGAACTTTTCTTTTTCATTCAAAGTTAAAATTAAATAACTGAGATATCATCACTGAAAAGAAGAAATATTCAGTGCTTGATAATATAAAGTAATATTAAAGAATGAGATTTTTTCGAATCTATTACCTAACTATTATCTAACTATTATCTAACTATCTTCTAGATTTATCTCTGAGCAGATTTTGCACTCTGGATATTTTGCAATCCATTCCTTGATTTCCTTGCCATCCAAATTTGCATTACACATAATTTTCTTAGTATCAATGTCATAGATCAATATTTTATATAAAGC